>PVKZ01003315.1:0-141966 GCA_004027375.1 Macroglossus sobrinus | reverse complement strand
TCACACCAGGTACAGGGGTCAGGTCCAGGTACAGGGGTCACACCAGGTACAGGGGTCAGATCCAGGTACAGGGTTCACACCAGGTACAGGGGTCAGGTCCAGGTACAGGGGTCACACCAGGTACAGGGTCAGATCCAGGTACGGGGGTCACACCAGGTACAGGGGTCACACCAGGTACGGGGTCGGGCACGGCGCGCCGTCCCCGGCGGCTGTGCATCCCAGTAGCACACCGTTTTGTTCCGTGTGGGTTTGTGAGTCATTTTTCTTACGTGCCTCGTATCAGGGTCGCCGCCTCTTCCCCATCTTTCCTAGCTCATCTTTCTCTGGACGTTGTTTTCAGCTCGTGTGACTGGTTTTCTTTTCTAGGGCTTGAGCATTACTTTGCGTGGTACCCTGCCATGAACTTTGTATCCTTTTCACCCCAATGCACTTCTATGTATCTTTTTTCTTTTATCTATTCTTTGCGTATCCTACTTGTATCTCCATCATGTATCTTGTGGTCCAAAGGAAAAGTGATTTTGCCTAAGTAAAATAGCCACTACGTGCAGTAGATGTGGAGGATTGTTTGACGTCTAAAGCTCGACGCTGGTGTTTATATCTGAAACCGTTTTAAAGGCAGCTGAACCTCCTAAGCACGGCGACTCCAGCTGTCGGCGCCTGGCTCGTTCCCATCGATCAGCTCAAGTCGTCCTTGAACAGATTAGACACGGAGGGGACGCTGAGAGTGTGTGCTGTCATGGGGTGCATCATGACGGAGGCGCTGGAGGCAAGTTCACGATCAAGACGATGCTCATTGTCCGGCATCGTCGAAAAATAGCACACCTGCACGTTCCTCGTGACTGGATGGCTTTTATCTGTAGGATTTTCCATCGTCCTTCTAAACCCGTTATCTTCGCTTTGTTTCAGAATAAAAGCGTGCATTTCCCCCTAAGGAGTAAATACAACAGACTTACAAAAGTGGCCCGCTTTCTCCAAGAAAACCCTTCGTGTTTACTGTGCAACATCCTGCACCATTACCTGCACCAGGCCAACTACTCCGTCATCGACGACGCCACCATGGTGAGTGTCGGACGCCGCGTGTCGGCGCCACGGGAGCCTGCTTTGTCGCGCCGCGGACCCACCGCAGGGTGCGAGGGGCACGTGGGGCGTCAGGGGCCCAAGGAAGGTAGACGTGCCGGCCATGGGCAGCAGCCAGCCCGGGCGGGGACGCCAGCACCGCGGCAGGGGGAGCCGCCAGCAGGAAGGCGTCAGGAGCTGTGGCTTGGATGAGCCTTCTAGGGACGGAGTGCTGAGTGAGCAAGCGGGCAGGGACGGGTCTCTGAAGAACACCACAATTAAAGGGGGCGGGAAGGGTGGGTGCTGAGGAGTGGGAGAAGCTGGGGGAATCCGGAAAGAAGGTCTTGGAGCCAAGGGCGTAATGAGTTTCAAACGAGAGAGCCATCACCAGAGTCAGAGTTTGTGGCATCGTTTAACAAGAATGAATTATCGGTCAGAGGGAACGATCAGAAACTGTGCGACACGAGCACGACGCATCTCTGACCCTAGAACGGTGCTCCAGGGGAGGGCGCGGCTGTCCCTCCTCCCCGCCAGCTGCCGGTCAGCACCCCCTACCCCAGAGTCCGCAGCACAGTGGGGACCACTGCGGCCATCGTGTCGGTGGCCCGGCAGACCCCCGCTGGTGGATAACATCCCCCGACCCAGGACGCGTGCGGGACAGAGGTGCTGGCAGGGACAGTGGCCACGCGTCCCTTCCTACCGCTGCCACCACGTGGAAGGAAACGCATTCTGAGTCATGAGTCTGCACTGAGCACACATGTAACTTTCAGAGCAGTGACAAGCCCGTCTCCGCCCCGCATTTCACTGTGGCAGTTGGTTTTGTAGTGTTAAAGACGGTGGCGGTTGCCTTTCGTGAAAGGCCTGCTTTCATTCCCCCTTCACTCAACGGAGATGCCCAGTAGTTCAAAATACAGCTGATTCTTCACTTGGGCAAAGGAGCTAGAGTGGATGGGACGCTTCTCGAGAAGCATCCCATTTCCGCGCCCAGGTGCAGCGTCTCCGTCCCCTGGAGCCGCCGGGTTGCTGATGACAGAGGCGACCTCACGTTCAGAGGCGAAGCTCTGTCGTCAGCGCCAGACGCCGGCTCCTCTCGTGTGACCTGGGGAGAGTCGCTTAGCGTGTGCATCCCAGTCTCCTTGTGTCTCAGCGGGGTTGCGGGGTTCAGACGGGTGCGTGTGTGCGGAGCGCGCGGGCAGCAGCCGTCGCCACGGTCAGTAAGGCCGCGTGGCCACGCCGTTGCAGAGCGACGGGCTGCCCGCCCTGGTCACCCTGAAGAAGGGCTTGGTGGCGCTGGCGCGGCAGTGGGTGAAGTTCATCGTGGTGACGCCGGCCTTCAAGGGGGTCAGCTTGCACCGGCCCGCGCAGCCGCTGAAGCCGCCGGTGGCCGTGGGCCGCGAGCAGGACGACGGGCTGGGGCTGGACAGCGGCGGCGGCCTGCAGAGCGACACCAGCGCTGACGGGGCCGAGTTCGAGTTCGACGCGGGTGAGTGTTTGCGTGTGCCAGCCAGCTGTTCTGCGCTGGGCAGCCTGGTACGCGTGCTCGTTTTAATCACCGTGGCCCATGTGTGACATTTGAATTTTTCGTGGCTCAATTATATAAGTACGGTTTGTATTAGTCCAAGTAAATGGTAATAAGGTTGGAACCCTTGACTTTGTGGAAAGCAGTAGGTTTCTCCCTGTGTACCCAGTGCGAACGACAGACACCTTGTTTAGCTAGAATGTTCGAGAGGATGTACTGACCTTTTAACCTTTACGCTTGTCTCTTAATCATCTTGCCCTACTCCCTAGTCTTAAGGGGTCTTTGAATATTACCTGGCGCCTGATCCATCCTGAATTCACGCGAGGTGTGAGGGCTGCACGCTGCCCGCCATCCTGCCAGGAGCGGGCAGGAGGACGCATTTCAGAAATGCGCGTGTGTGCACGCGTGCTTCTTCCGAGTTAGTCTGTCACGTTCTCATGAAATGTTATTCATTCATTGAAATTTATCATATGAGAGCTCGAAAAAAATATTAAAAGCGCCACAGGAAAGGACAGTAGTCTTAAAATTAGAGCTTTGAGCACAATAATATAGTTTAGCCATTTTTTTTTCTTTTCATAAACTTCTAAATGGTGTTTGATAAATGAATGTGTTATGAGGAATATATTTTGTTTATTATCTATTTTGAATAATTCCAGGTCTACAATTGAAAGAACAGTGTAGTAACTCTCCTAATTAATTATCTGCAAATGCCTGTTGACCCCCAAATTTTGGGCTTTCTGGCGCTTAGTCGAATTGGTTTTTGGTCTCTCTATCATTGGGTGGCGTAGGTGAGACTGAATAGAAGCTGTTTGTTCCTTCCTTGAGACCGAGTGAGAACACTGTGGCTGGGAGAGTAAAACAAGGAAGAGAGTGACTGTCATAGCAGGTTCCACAGTGACTTCGTCCAGGAATGAGTGAAGTTAGGCGCAGTCACCTCCAGGAGTTGGTGTCTCGGGGACCTGTCTGACACCCGGCCCGCTCACTCTTCCACCCGCTGCAGCCACCGTGAGCGAGCACACCATGCTGCTGGAGGGGACGGCCACGCGGCCCCCGGCCGGGGGCTCCGGGCCTGTGACCGGCGCCGAGATCATGCGGAAGCTGTCCAAGACCCACACGCACAGCGACTCGGCGTTGAAAATAAAGGTACATTACCGCTGGTTTGGGTGAGGGCGATCTCGGCTCGCGGAGAACACCTGCTCCGTTGCCGTCTCGCGTCTAAGTACCAGGCGCCTGCCCTGAACGTTTCAACGTAGCGAACACAACGTGTGTGTGTCTCGTTAACACGAGCACTGACTTTCCGTGCACACGTGTCTTTGAGCGTTAGCTCGTCGGTAGGTGACGGTGAAGGAGGGCAACCGACCGTGGTTCCGTAGACGCGGCGATGAGAGTGCCCGTCACCTCGTAACCGTGCGTGACTAGCATGCAGTTCCAGTCGGGAAATTTAACCCAAGCTCCATACGACGCAGGCACACAGCAGAGGGCTTGGCGCGCCTGGGGGCCGGGCTGCCTGGCTTCGGTCCTGCCTCTGCCACCCGGTGGCCTGTGGCCCAGCAAGCTCTACCTGCTCTGAGGGGGAGGCTTGCGGGAGGCTGTGCACAGTCAGCGATGGCTGATGTACGTTTTTAAACGCTCGGACTCTTAGGGTTATCCTCTTTCTACAGCGTAGTTAGGAGGCCAGGGCACCTGAGATTCTCAGCTCCCTAATATGCCTCAGATTTTTTCCCCGGCTTGACAGTTTTTCCAAACCTTCTGATCACACTAGGGGTTTTGCGGTTAATGCTGCTCTTTTTCATATATTTTTTTAGAATGTTCCTTGGTTTGTGGATTTTAAAAGTCCCTCAAAGAACTGAAAATAAAAATGACTTTTTTAGCCCTCTGCTTCTCTGTTTTCTGACTATATAGTCATTTTTTTGTGCTATGTTTAAAAATGACCTGAAATTCTGCTCTTAGATGCGACAGAACCAGTAGAGAGCAGACACTTCTGTAATTTTTTATTTTTCTGTGTTTTTCCTCAGAATCACTAGACATTCGTTTTGGCACGGGGAACCTTACAGAGAACCCACCCTTAGCGCAGAGGGCTGGGATCAGGGTGTGGGGAGGGCACAGTGAGAATTTCGGGGTGCGAGGCTTGCCGCAGACCCCCTCTTGGGGTCTCAGCGGGCGTTAGCGCACACTGCTCACGCAGGAGCGGTGGTGACGCCCAGCCCCGCGCTGGGCTCGGAGTCAGGCGGACGTGCCGCCGCCACCGTGGTCCCCCGTGCTCCGTGCAGCGTCCCGGCGAGCGGCCCCGGGCGGTCGCGACGGGTGACGGTGGGCGCTGCGTGCACGGGCGTGAGGAAGAGTGTGTCCCCTCCGCAGGGCGTGCACCCGTACCACTCCCTGAGCTACACCAGCGGCGACACGGCCACAGACTCGCCGGTGCACGCGGGCCGCGCCGGCCCGCCCGTGCGGGAGAGCCCCCGCAAGGAGAGCCTGCTCAGCTACCTGACGGGCAGCTTCCCCAGCCTGCACAACCTGCTGGACGGCACGCCGCAGCGGGGCGGCACCGCCGCGAAGAGCAGCTCCCTCACGCGGACAGGTAGCGCGGGGCCCCAGGGCCCCACGGGCATCGGAACCGGGCTGCCTCGTTCACACGCACTCAGGCCGGGGGACACCTCGCCTCTGACGAAGGGTCTGGGAAGCGTCCCTCTGTAGCTTGACGGTGCCCTCGGCCCCTCCGTTTGCATCTTTAAATGTGTTTCTGTCCCGTGATGTTTCTGTCCCGTGGGGTGGGATGTGGACCAGCCCAGGTGTCATTAGTTGTTTGTCAGTGGCTTACTAGCCAGATACCAACCTCGTGCGGTGCATTTGAAAGCATCTGCGTGATGTTAACCTGGCTTTTCAAACAGTTACGTGCATCGCGTTCCCTGCTCTCTCAGTGCATAAGTGACACCGCACTCAGCGACGCTTCCTTCGCAGGCAACACGCTGGCCACCGACATGCTGTCCGAGCACCCGCTGCTCTCCGAGCCGTCCTCCGTGAGCTTCTACAACTGGATGTCCAACGCCGTGGGCAACCGCGGGGGCGGGGCCCAGGAGTCCCCCGTGACGAAGCCGGGACACGGCAGCCTCCCCACAGGTACCGCACCGGCATGCCATCCTGCTCACCTGCCCGGGGCCGCCCGCAAAGTCACCACAGGGGCTTAAACATGGCAGGCGTGTTCACTGCTGTGTCGCTGAAATCGGCACCCGAGTGGAACGCCTTTGGTGATGCTGGGGCCGAGGGGGTCTGAGCCGTCCCTGTGTTCCCGTGGAAAGGCGAGCATACCAGGTGGGGGACCGTCTGTGCTTCCAAGGGTTTAAATCTTCCGTTTACTGTGGCTGGTTTAAGTTTCAAAATACCAAAGGAGGTAAATAAAAAATGCGAAGTGTAGTCACAACACCACGTACCGACAGCACAGAAAATGTTTTCAGATTATTCAGGTTCCTCTGAGACATAACAGCTGGCGTTTTTATAGACTGTATGGTCACTTAAGTATTCAATTGAATCTAAGCAAGTAGTAAGAGGAAGAAAGTAAGCTTCTAACCCTCAAGGACAGAGACAAAGGAGAGCGACTTACTACCTTTAAAAGCACATGTGTCAGGCAAGCGGACCGGCAGGGCATGCCCGGGGAAGCGTGGGGCCCGCCTCCCCACACACAGGTGCAGCCGCCCGCCCTCCCTTCTCTGCGTTTTTTTTTTTTTTTTGTATTTTTTCAAATTTACTAGATGTATAGTTTTTTTGGTTTTTGATTTTTTTGTATTTTGTAAAAAAAAAAATGTGTTTAAGGTCTATGTGAAGTGGCCTTCAATTCTAGTTACTGAGGGAGCTACGATGAGTCTCTGTGGATCGCTGGTCAATTCCATTCAGACAGAAAACTTGGCCCTGTGGAAAGTGGTCGACGCGTGGCTGGTCACCCGAGCCGCTCGCTCGCCAGGCCGCCCTGCGTCTGGTGACCCCCGTCCTGACGTCGAGCCCGACGGCCCTGGGCCCGGGCCCCGGGTTGGAGGAGGGGGAGGGCGCGCTCCTGGCCAGCATCGCTCCTCTGGCAGTGGTTTCCACGCGTAAAGTACAGACTTCAGGTCTGAGGCCGACTGATGTTTCTGAACGCTTAGTTTAGTGTCACTTTTCGTTAATCATGTCTGTAAAATAACCTGAAAGTGCTAACAGGTTATATATATATTTTTTTATTTAAATGGTCTGATAATACTGCTACTACTGACAGGCTTCCTAAGTTTACCGTAATTTGTTTCCTTCTCGGACGTCTGTTCCGTTAGGTGTCGCGCCCAACCTTCCCACGATACCGTCGGCCTCCGATTTCAACACGGTGCTGTCCAGCGACCAGAACACCCTGGCCGGCACGCACTCGCAGCACAGCACGAGCCAGGACGACGTGGCCGGCGTGGAGGAGGCCAACCAGGGCTTCCCCGCCGTGCAGCTGGCCGACGCGCAGGTGGGCGCCCGGCGGCCCCCCCCCCCCCGGGGTCATGCCCCGCCCCGGGGCCGTGGGTCACATCCTGTGCCCTCTGCCTGGGGCCTTCGGAAAGCACATGGCTCGTGTACACACGCAACCCCAGCATCTGCAGACGTTCTGCAGGACAGCAGCGTGTGGTACCGTTCTCGTTACGTGAGGTGCAGTCGCCCCAATAACACGCTAGGAAAGTCTGACCGTGTGCCTCAGTCCTCAGTGCTGTGTGCGCACCTGAGCGAGCAAGGGGGGCCACTGAAGGTTTAGGAGCAGAGGGGTCGGGTGACTCGCACTGTGCAGGTGGAAACATGCGGTTAGCCCCGTGCCCGTGGGTTGAGGCAGAGAGACAGGAGGTGAAGGGTGAGTCACTGCAGTGGCCGCGCCCTGACAGCGGGGTGCCAGACGGAGGGCTGCGCACGGGGTGGGCACGGGGAGGGGGAGGGAAGTCTCTGAAACGTGTTTTAGTGTGAACAGAAGCAAGTGGGAGACGGGGCATCAAGAGGGGTTTTCTCAGGGTGAAAGAGACTCGAGCATATTTATGTGCTTTCAAGGATTAGGAAGATCTTGCTCAAAAGAAAAGGGCAAAGCGATAGAGCGGGACTGAGAGGAGGAGGAGGAGGAGGGGCGCTGGGGTGCGAGCCGTTCGTGGGGAGATGCTGTGGACGTGGGAGCGAGCGTGGAGCGGGTGCACGGCTCTCGGGCACCTGTGCGAAGGAACCAGAAGCTTCGGGTTTCCTCACAGTGGGAGGTAGTTCCTGTTAGCAGCCTGTCCAGCACCTTCAAGGTGTCTGAGACTCACGTCTCCCGCACATTGGCGTCGTCTGTAAGGACTCGATTACTTTTTTTAAAAGGTAGAGTGGAAAAAGAAATAGTTTTTTGTGTTTGTTTTGTCCCGTATAATACATTCATTGTATATATTGGCATCCAGTGCGCAGCTTAAACACCTGTACTGTTTTACATACGGGACTCTAAAACCTGCCAGAAACGTGGATGTTAAGTAACACAGTGAGCCACTGGAAGGTGCTGCAGAGACGCGTAAGGGTGGCCTGACATGGAGGAGAGCCCACCGCGGACCCCCGGAGGGAGCCCCGGGCGGGGCCGGGGGCCCAGGCGGGAGCTGGGGTTGGGGCTGGAGCAGCAGCGAGTGTGCTCGCCTCCTTTCCTCTCCCCGCCCTACAGGATGGACGCGGGGGTGCCGAAGCAGGCGTAGCAACAGAAGTGAGGCGGCGAGGTGTAATACGTGGTCCGGGAAGTCGCTGAGATGGAGTTTAAGCCAGGGCTATGGGGGGACGAAGTCACGTAGCGTAACTGAAGCGTTGGTTGGGTTAGCTGCATGGCCAGAGCAGCCATCCAGGACGACACCCTGGGGTGGCAGAAGACGGCAGCCAGAGCCCCTGGCCGGTACGGACGGGACGCCGGGGCCTTACGTGGACGGAAGCGTTTTTCCGTGGGTTGAAAGAGCGGACCGGGCCAGAGTGTGCCGAGCAGGCACACGAGGGGGAGGCAGCCCCTCCTGCAGCCCCAGTGCAGACGGCAGGCGCTCGAGTCCTCGCACTCCGGGCCCTCTGGCGCCCGCCCGCGGGTTCTGTGCCCGGGCACGAGTGAAGGAGGAGGCAGCGGTAACCTGGACGCGGGGCTGGGGTCTCCCTGCACGGGTGGCTCATGTCCGTCTCACAGGACGTTCTAAGCTTCGGGAAAAGATCACTAAGGGGCACTGTCCGGTGACAGAGTGAGAAGGGCCGGGAAAGGTGCGGGGTGCCCCTGTGTGCCAGAGAGGGCGGAGGTACACGCGCCAGCAGCCTCCAGCGGTCCCTCCCGCGCATGGCGCTCTGTCCGGTCAGCTCGCCGTGACCAGAGGTCAGCTCCCTGGAGGTCCAACCGGGCGATGCGTCTGCGTAAGCGTGTGTGAGACTTAAAACGTAAAGGAGTTTCTCTCTCAGAAAACAGAGATACCATTTAAAGGTAGGTCAGGTGTGTGTTCATAATATACGAAGCATTTTTTTATTAACACAGGACATTGATAAACTATTTGGTGAACCTAATATACCAGGTTTTTATGGAAATGTAGGTGTTCATGCCTTTTTTAAAAGCAAGAAGCAGAATGGTTTAAACTAATCCATAGTTTTACTGTTCTGGTATGTTCAGACACTCAGGCAGGATCGAGGAATCTTTGCTCCTATGATGAATTTGAGGTGATAGGTGCTCAGAAGTCCCGTTCCATTTTAAGTAGAATGAGAGCTGTATTCACAGTGTAAGGCCTCCGGCTGGTTGGAGCCACACTGCGACAGTGCGCGCCGAGGTGGGACGAGGACGCGCCGTGCACCGAGCTAACGCGGGCGCGCCGTGCCTTTCAGGTGGTGTTCCGGCCACTGCTGAGCCACACGGGGATCCAGTCTCAGGACGCCGTGCCACTGTGCTACCGCATGTACTTTGGGGAGCACCTGTCGTTCTCGGGGACCCTGGACTGCCTCCGGGCGGACATCGTGGACTCGGACACGGCCAAGGAGAGGAAAGGCAAAAGGGCCAGAAGGTGGTGTGCTGCTGTTGCTTTCATGCCAAATTGTGTACAGAGGCTCTAACACCTGTTTGCTTTCAGCTTGGCTTCTGACGCTGTTGAGGAAGTAATGTTAGCATCTCAGTGGCAGGTTGGGAGGGAGGCCTGTTTGGGACCTGTTTCTGCACTGTGGTACATGTATGAGGATGAGCCAGAGTACACACGTCGATATACACGCCTAGAACGTGTGCACTGTCGCAGTGGTAGAATTTCCACAGTCTTCCGGATCGTAATCTTACGTATTTTACGTGGAGTTTACCCCTGACCTCCTTCCTGAGCTGACTCGCGGCAGGAGGTGTTTTCTGTTGGGGACGGAGTGAGTAGACGTCACATTGAGAGTAAAGCCACCAGAAATGAAGACGTGGGGATGCTAGTATAGCACAGTGGAAGCCAAGAACCGTCCTTTATTGTCATTCTTCATTGTCGTGGATAGTTAGTTCTTCAGTTCCTTTACTGCTTGCCTAGGAAATAATGTGCCTCCTAGTGAGGTCTGACTCATCTGTGAACTCGGAACTTCACTTTGGGCGGATCTTCCTCAGTGTGTAGGGATGACAGATACGGCCGTAGGTGGCGTTTATGACTGACAGGAGGCTTTTGCAGTGTTCTTGTTTTCATCCAGCCTGTGCTTGTGCAAGCTGGTAAATTAAAAGTCAAATGCACACGTATCCAGCATATAGCTAAGTAAAACTGGAAATATTCTCTTTAAAATTTTAAAAAATTTAACAAAATCACTTAAAGAATTGTCATGGCAATTACGTATTGAAAAATATAGCTTGCTTAAATTTAGTTTCTAAATCTCTGAGGATTTTCTGGTGACACAGGGACACGAACATCGCATTGTCTTTTCTAGTAAGTACAGAGCAGTGCTCACCTGTCCCAGTCGTGTGGCACCATAACAGTGACCCTGCGAGCTGAAACGAGGCAGAGCGGCCTTCACGATGACTAGGTTTCGTGGGGAAAATTACTTTTGTTTTGTGACCTTGAAAAATGTGGGTCAAAAAATTAAAAATTCTCTTTACTTTCCTCACCACTTTCCACATTGCAAAATAATGCTGGTAGAGTTTCATTTCGGATAGCAAATCAAATTATAAAAAACGTTATGAAATTATATCTGTAAACCATACATTTAAGAGAGGATGGTTAAGGGAGGTATCCTAATTGACCTATAATTGAGTTTAAATTCTAATACCATCAGGGTGTAACATCGATGGCAAGAAAAATCGTTTTACGATTTCACTGAAATCATTAACATCGGTCTGATTTTGACTAGTTGGTCGGTTACAGAGTACGATCGGGAAGGGAAACTTAAGGCTCGGTGTCCTGCTTATAAAAGACTTAGAGGAAGCTGGCTTAGGGCACATCCTGCTTGATCCCTCGCTTACAATGGTAGGGATGGCCGACGGCGTGTCTTCCTCGGGGATTGCGTTGCGGGCGGGCAGCGGAGCCGTGTCATCCTCCTCTCTCTCCCCGCGCCCGCTCGCAGGCAGGGGCACGTGAATCTGCCACCGCTGGAGTTCAAGCCGGCGCTGATGCTGGAGACCTTCGGCCTCAGCGCCGTGGCGATGGAGAAGTCGGTGTGCACGCCGCAGGGCTCGGCCGGCGCGCTCTCCTTCCACGACCTCAGCAAGCGCTACTACAGCACCTTCCACTGCGACTTCACCGTGTCCTGCCAGGCCATCAGCCAGCACGTGGACATGGCGCTCGTGCGCCTCATCCACCAGTTCAGCACCATGATCGACGACATCAAGGCCACGCAGACCGACATCAAGCTGAGCCGGTACACCGCCGGCTCGGCCTCCCCCACCCCCACCTTCAAGACCAGGCGGCACCGCGACTTCCGCTCGTCCGACTTCAGCCGCAGCTCCCGGGGCAGCCTCAACGGCGGCGGCGGCCGGGCCGGCAACGCCAAGGGCAAGCGGGCCAGCGGCGACAACAACAAGAAGGAGGCTCGCGGCAAGAACTCGGTGGGCCGGTCTGAGCGCAGGACCTCGAAGGTGTCCAGAAAGGGCTCCAAGGACGTGGTGGACCACATGCCCATGCACATGGACGACTCGGACTCCATCACCGTGTCGGAGCAGAGCGAGCCCTCGGCCGAGTGCTGGCAGAACATGTACAAGCTGCTCAACTTCTACTCGCTCATCTCCGACCCGACGGGCATCCTGGAGAAATCGTCGGAGACGTTCGGGCCCGCAGGTGAGGGGTGCTCCTAGTTTCAGAAGTTCCGGTTTGAATTGCAGTGATGCCGGGTTGTTCCTCGGGTCTTCTTCGTGTTTTAAGTGTGTAATTGAAATGCGAAGAAGGTGGCAGTCAGCCCAGGGGACAGCGTGGTCGCGGCGATCAGGGGTCCTGCCACCCCCGGCCCTCCTCCCCCCTACCTTACGCGCTGTGCCCTCGCGTGGTCCAGGTGTCTGACCCCATTCCGCGTTCAGGGTGACCGAGGGAACACGCTGGAGCATTTAGAGACTCGTTTTGGGGGTGGGAGGAGGGGGGTGGCCGGTCTGGGATGCTCAGGGAAGAGGGGGTGCAGGGTGGGGGACCGCCCCTGCCCCCCGCGTCCGCGGCTCAGCCCCCGCGTGTCCGCTTGCACACGAAGGGGTCCGCAGCCCGACGGAGCCCACGTGCAGGGTGGTGTTCGAGAACGAGCAGGACGGCGGCAGCGTGACCAGGACGCAGAGGAAGCGCAGCCTGGTGGCCGCCGAGCCGCAGCACGTCACGCTCATCGTGTTCGGCATCGGCATGGTGAACCGCACGCACCTGGAGGCGGACATCGGCGGGCTGACCATGGAGTCGGAGCTCAAGAGGATCCACGGCAGCTTCACCCTCAAGGAGAAGATGAAAGGTGCGGCCGCGTCCCTGCACCGGTGGCCGCCGCCGCGACGCGGGCCGGCCTCGGGCCCCCGACCCCGGCTGGCGGTCTGCGCCCGACAGCGAGCTTCCCCGGTGCCTGGGTCGGGAGGGCTAGCTCCTGTAGTTTTGTCTGCCCGTTCTTGCTGCTTTTAAATAATTTTCCAAGTTTTCTGCACCGAGTGCTACCTCTAAGACGTCAAACGCCTGTAGGCTCTGCGAGTGCGGATGGCACGCTAAGCTGTGTAGTTAGCATGACTCCCATTTTGACACATACGTGTGTATACAGGAATACACAGAAATAAAGAACTCCAAGGATTTGTTAAAAAGTAGTTCCAAAATGTAATTTAAATTTTATCGTAACTTTAAAATAATCTTTTGTCCCTGAACACGTGAATAAAACGCAGTGTTACTGTGAAGTGCGAGGATCTTGTTTCCAGAATTCACACACTTATTTTTTCTCACATTCAAGACGTTTTACACCAGAAGATGACCGAGACGTGCGCCACCGCCCACATCGGCGGCGTCAACATTGTGCTGCTCGAAGGGATCACGCCCAATATACAGTAAGTGCGTTGCTGGAACCTGTTACACTTTTATACGGAACTTAAAATTCACTGGATAAATCCCACACCAGCTGAATTCTGAAATTTATGTCTATTGTGTTGCCAGATACTGTGATTTTTGTCATTGAGAAAATCACTAAATGAAATATTTTCAGAAAAATGAATTTTTTAATTTCTAAAACTGTTTACTACCTCCCTTCTCCCCCCTAAAAAACGGACTCCCAGGACATAATAAGATTGTGTAACAGGAAAGATGATTATAGTGCCAATGTTGATTAAACGTATAAGACGCTAAAGCTCGCACGGTCCAAAGTTAAGATTACGGTTACAGAGCACAGGCTCTCTTGCTTGTAGGTTAAGTGATCGTCACCCATCTTCACGCCAGGTTTCAGAGCTTCCTTTCGCATTTTTGCACTTAAACAATTTAACGACAAAGCCTGTGCGACTCTTGTGATAGCGTAGGGAAGATTTTTATAGTGAGTAGGACATATGTGTCGCTGTCCCTTGGATTCTTTGCTCTTTTCCTTGCAAGTTCTGTGCTTGCTCTGTTCGGATTTGCTCTGCTCAGGATTACCTGTACGTGACACGCAGATCACTGATCCGTTATCAGCACACGAAACCGCTGACTGTTCATAACCCTGGCGTTGCACACCCTCTGCCTCCGTCCTCAGTGCGGCAGCTATGCTGTGACTGCACGTGCCCTCAGGCCAGACTTTGAGGATTTGCTTACATATTACAACCGGTGAAGGTGGACCTGCTAGAGCATCCTCCGTGCCTGATGCCAACCACGCAGAGGATCAGGCTCAACATCATGAACATGAAATGTTAGCCGTAGGTCGACTGGTTGCAGGTCTCTGCGTGACATTTTAAGCGTGCATCCCATGATGCCGTCTTGGGGAACGGTCCTGGAATGCTGGTTTAAGTCTCCCCCGGGGCGGATGGGCCTGGAAGTCTAGAAGCAAAGCAAGGTGTTCACTAGAGCCGCCTGAGGGGTCCCGCTACGTGTCTGCGGGGTCCTTCCAGAGACCAGGGCAGAGAGACGGGCCCTTCCGGCCCCTCCCTGTGGCAGAAGCGGGTGAGGCAGTAACTGCATCGCAGCAGGTGTCTGCTGTGGGCCAGGAGACGCCCATTTACGGAACAGTGAATTGGGTTCAGAAAGAGCAGTGTTTGCCTGAAACGCTTCACATCGCACAGTGGGAAGAGAGGCCTGAGCCAAACTTGCATCTGGCATGGTGCCTCTGCAGGGAGCCTTGCCGGCCCATTCAAAAGTAAAGCAAGTCTCTGTGGGCGTCTCATTGTTTTACTAAGTCCTCTCCATGATCTATTAGCTCTTAAAAGAAGGGCATAAATAGTCTCTAAACTTGCAAAAGATACTTATAAAACCCATTTTGAAAAGAGTATTATATATTTGATATTTCTTGCCTTTAAGTAAAAACCCAAGCAAAGATCCCTTAACTTTTTTATTTGAAAGTAAAAGTTATTATTCACTGCCAAATTCTGGTAGTGTTGGCTTTCTGGATTTATTCTTTCTTTGGCTTTTTGTTTCCAATTTCAGTTAAAGAAAATAGAACTAAAAAAAAAAAAGAAAAAATCGAAAAGGTTCTTCAATGGAAAATTTAAAAAGTGGGAAATAGAACTTTCCTGACAATGGACTATATTGTAACTGATTCATGCATGGATGTTTATCTGCTTTTTTTTTGTTTTCCTACTTCCTCTTGACTCTGCATCTTTAGACTGGAGGATTTTCCTACGTCTCCTACAAGCACAGCCAAACAAGAGTTTCTGTATGTCCATTACTCTTTTTCATGGGCTTTGTGGTTGATACCGTGTTGCGTAGTTTTAAAGATAACGTTACGATAATCTGCATGGTTATGAGTGTGTGTGGTTAGTTATTATTCTGTAGCTTTAATATAGACCCTTTTATAGATGAAAGCTTCCTGGTCCTCAAGGCAAACACACAGGTAAGGGCCACCGTTTTGGTGATTCATAGCTTATTGTAGTTGTGTGTTACGTGTGCTTTTTTTAGCTATGTGAGTGTTAAATTTTTTGTTAATGTTCTATGTGATAATGAAGCTAAAAAGTTATACTTTGCAAGAGTTTTCACTAACTGCAGAAAGCATTATTAAAACACTAACATATGATTAATGTGAGAAATATGTCCACATGTCAACCTTGTAATTCTGTTTTTAAGCTGGGGAGAGTTTACTGCTCTGTTGACAGTAAACTTTGTGGGTGGCTTTTACTGTGTACAGGGATGGCTTGTGTTATGGTAATGAGCTATATCCTGAGTGCTGCACTTAAATGTCACCCGAGTCACCACCCTGCCAAATTAATGTTATGTAGCAATGGTTATTTCTTTGGACGTTTTCTATAAAATTTGACTATGCTCAATAAATATATGCGTCTGTACGTTATTCCATGCTGGTAAGATGATCATACTTGGTGAGATTTATTTCATTGCATGTTGATAACAGGCCAGAGACAAAATATCAGTTAACTGCCCTTTGTTTTAATCCGTATCACTTCGTCAGCCAATTAAAAGTACTCAGGAAGAACAGGTGCACTCTGGTTAAATTAGAGAGATGATTTTTCCCTAGAAGTCACTCTTCCATATCAGTGTCATCTTAAGAGGTATTGAAGAGAATCTAACTTCACTTTGGTAGTCATAGCAGACAGAGAAGACATTGTTTCTTTCCTTTCTGTCACTGAGTTCTCTGGCTGTGTGACAGAAATAACTGATGCTGTGTGACTGTAGAGGGGATGCTTATAAATGGCTGAAGGTGACATTTTCATCTGCTCGTGGCCTGGGCACCATGTTAGGGTTCAGAGAAGCGACAGTAAGCAAATGAGAAGAGGTCCCTGTCACGATCTCACTTACGGCCACCCCCTCCTCCCCGTCAGGGTGTCCGGCTGAGAGAGTGAACACGTGAGGCACAGTTGCCGAATGGGAAGGGGAGTTCCGTGATTTTTGATGAGCAGATAACCTGTAGTCACAACTCTCTCTGTCCCCGGTGTAGTTTTTCAGGTGAAACCGAATCCAGGCAGGCGGCTTGGATCTGGCTGCTCACGTGGGTGCGGTGGGGCGGGGCAGGGCGGGGCGGGGTGGGGTGAGATGGAGATACCAGAGACAGCGAGGCCCCAAAGCAAATTCTCCAGTCCTTCACTCAGCCTGTTGCATGGGCAGGGATGGCCCTTCAAGGCCCGTCACCTGGACACAGGAAGTAACAGGTGGGAGAAGGTCCTGGCCTGATGAGGCCGTGCGGGCATCGTGACCGAGGCCCACCGAACAGTCACCAGTTCTTACCAGCATAGTCATCGCTCGTTAGGAATCGGGCTTCGATCATTTCTTTGTCATTCGTTGCAAACAGAAAATCCAAGTTAAATTTCTTCCTTCCTGTTAATTTCTTTTCTTAGCTTGTTTTACTATATTAGATGATAATTAGATTAATGTATCCGATTAGATTTTAAGGCGTACAGTGTTTTTATCGTTTTAAAAATTTTTTGAGATGACATTGGTTAATAAAATTATATAGGTTTTTTATATTGTAGGGTTTTGTATAGATCCCTAAAATAAGTTGGAGGAGAAAAGAAGAATTCTGAGTGGAGAAAAAGTAAAAATGGAATTTTGTGTGCTATATGTGTGTAATGTCAGTGTTCGCACACATTTCTTCTGTAAGTTCTTTATAATAATAGAATAGTATTTGGTGTGCGCAGGCAAACCGTGTAAAATGTGTTTCGGTATTTTAGAAAACATTTACATGCGATATAAATGCATGAAAAAATCTGAAGTCATTGAGTTCAGTGAATAACGTAAAAACATTCGAATGCTTTCAAGTACTTTTTCAAAGTTTCTTTTGGTTGGGCGGCATCCTCACGGGCGTCCTCCTCTCTCGCTAGAACCGTGGTGAAATGCAGCATCGCCAAGTCCCAAGCCCTGTACAGCGCCCAGCGGGGCCTGAAGACCAACAACGCCGCCGTGTTCAAAGTCGGGGCCATCAGCATCAACATCCCCCAGCACCCGGCCACGCTGCACAGCATGATGGTCCGAAGTTCGCACCAGCTGTCCAAGCAGATCTCCGACCTCATCCGCCAGCCGTCGTCACTGTGAGTCGCTCCGCCCGGCGCCGTCCGCTGCGCGGTCTCCCAGGCCCTCTCCGCTGAGGCAGCTGTAGTGCAGGGGACGACGGGGCTGCGTCTGAGTGTGGGCCGTTAGGGACAGCGGGGCAGGCGGGGCATAGCCAGACACGATCGATCGATCGTGGGCAGGACCGGCTGTTATGGCAGCGCTGTGGCACAAGTGCGGGGGTCAGGGCTCCGTGTGGCATCCGTGCAGCTCGGGGACCCTAGAGGCCTGTGGGCATCGTAAGAGGTTCTTGTGAAAAGCAACCGACAAGTCCTAGGACCCTGTCAATCAATCCTGGTTTACTTTTAGCTCATTGAAATGTACGACTGCGTAGGGTTAATAACTCTCAGTGGCCATTTATGTCCCACGCACGGCTTCGTGCCATCCTTCATGTGAAGTGATCGCACGTGGTTCAAGGACGGACGTGACCACGTCGCGTGTTTTAAAGGGCAGCAGGTTGGCCCGTGGCCCGTTAGCCTTTTGTCCCTGTGTCTGCAGCCCTCGTTCCCAGGTCTGCGATGCTGCGCTTCATTGCTGGTCCCCGAAGCTATAACTGATGAGTCACAAAAATGCAATAAGTGAAAGGCAAAGCATTTATGTTTTCTTTTTCCTGACCTGTAAGGTAAAAAATCATGAGTGTCTCTTTTCATAGTGTCCGAACGCGGTGTGGTTTTTCCAGTTGTTCTAGGCAGATCTTTAATTCCGATGTGACACTAACTCATGTCTGTAGCTGCCTACGTATTTACAATGAACTGTTTCTCCTGTCAGTGGAATATGGAATCCACGAGCCTCTTCTTAAAATACCCTCAGGCATTTTTTCTCATTATAACACATTGACAGTAAAGTGTAGTAGTTAGAACATCAGACTCTGGAGTTGGGCTGAGTCCAGATCCCGGGTTCACCGCTTTCCAGCTGTGGCTCCCTCCGCATGATGGAGTGGAGACGGTGGCAGCCACTCCCAGGGCGTTCGAGATGAGTGATGCATGATGGAGAACGCGCAGACCGCCAAGCACAGCACTGGCGCGCAGTGAGCGCTCGGGTCCTTGTGACCGTGCGTGTCGGTGGTGGTGACGGTGGAGGTGAGGTGTTTGCAGTGTGACAGGCCGCAGTGCAGTGCAAGTCGTGGGCTTCGGATCAGACAAGCAGAGTTTAAACTCCAGCTTGGTGCTGAGGATGTGGACGGCCCTGGCATCATGACAGCCCAGCTTATGTCGTTATTCCTTATTTTTGTTTCCTTTTCTGCATCATCGTTTTTCAACGGCTGTTTTTAGGAAGTCTTCATATGATCCGATGTTAGAAAGAAGACTTCCGTTTACAGTATATTGCGATTTTTTTATTGAGGACTCCAGTGATTGTATACAGTAAAATGATTGTGGCTCCCATCACGTCTTCTTAAATTACCTGTTTGCTTTGTAGCCCGCAGCCTGCAAAAGAAGATATCGCAACCCCCCTGCCTTCTGAGAAAACTCCGACAAGCGTTAACCAGACGCCGGTGGAGACGAATGAGTTTCCGCAGCTCCCGGAAGGCCTGGAGAAGAAGCCCCTGGTCCTGAAGTTCAGCGCCATGCTGGACGGCATAGCCATTGGGGCAGCGCTCCTGCCGTCGCTGAAAGCCGAGTACAAGATGGGGCGCATGCGCAGCCACGGGATGACAGGTACCGGCCACGCTGGGCCGCGCACCGTCGCGCACTGCTGCTTCGAGAGATCCGAAACACTTAGACGAAAGGGCGCGTTTGATTTTAGAGACGTTACGTGAAAATTTAAAGAACCTTAATCCTTAATGCTTAGGTTTCGTTGACGGTGGTCCCCAGCCGAGCAGAGCTGCCAGCGCGCCTGGCTTAGGGCCGGCCCCGACCCCGCTGCCGCTGGCTCTCTGCAGAGCTGTCCAGCCGTCGGGGCCCTTTTTCCAGTTTATACTTAAGTTGTGTAAATTTCTACGTCTGTCAGCTTCCTGAAGGCTGAATAACTTGGTTTGTTTGCACATTAGGTGCATTTAGCTCAAATCAAAGGTGATTTGACTTCCTCAAAAGAGCTACTTCCATCAGGCCCTGTGATCCTTACATAGTCTGTCCCAAACATTCTTCACTGTCGTTTATTTATTCTGAAATGTATCATTTAGACAAGTGTGAGTTATATGTACACAGTTAAAGAATAACACGGAACTGTGACCTCTTCAACGCTTACTAACCTAGCAATTAGAACAGCGCGGGTGCTTTGACGACGCCTTCAAGGAGTGTTGTCATTTCCAGGCAGTAGCCCTCAGGGCTGCCCGGGGAGTAACCACCTGGTTAGTGGCAGTGGCCGGGCTCATCTTGGTCCCTTATCCAGGGCACCCACGAACTACCGGAGTCAACAGAAGCAGCACGCCAAGGCCAGAGAAACCGTTTAGTACTAGGAAGACATAAATGTTTAGGAGCAAAGTGAATGTATTGTCAAATGTCCTGACACAAAGGAGAAGGGCACAGACAGCGGCAGAATGGCTGCGCCGGGGGTGGCGATGGCCGCGGCCGAGGCCCGGGCCAGCCTGGGTCCCCGATCGCTGACATGGGGGCCTGGTCGGGGGGGCGGGTGAGTCTGAGCACTCAAGACCCCGCTGGCCGGCTGCGGTCGCCTAGCCGGGGAGAGAGCGTCGTTCCGTTCATGGCCGGCTCACTCCGAGTATGAACTCTACTTCATGGGGAGTGAACATAGCGAACAGGACACAAAGGAGCGACCTTAATGCACATTTTGAAGAATTATTTCTGGAACAGTTGAGAACACTAGGAATATATAACATATTGCTTGAGGCCTCATATCCCTGTTTGTGCAGACAGAGAGAGCTACTGAGCGACATTTGGGAGGGGAGAGTAAGGCCCATCAGCAGGTCGTGTGGGTGGGTGGGGGGTGCGCGTGATGTTACACGGCATCTGTGATGGGCAGTGACAGATCTTGATTCAGTAAGGCGTCTGCTACCCCACAATGCCGCCTTCTTCTCTTTAAATGTGCTTGTTTTAACTCTCCTGTGGTTAGGGCAGTTTCTTCCTGTCCTACCCTCGGTGAACAAAGTGCTTCTCTAGCGCCTAAGGCAGGGCCGGGCACCTGGCCGGCTTAGTGAGTGATTCCTGCCGGCCGAGCAGCGCTGACCGAGCCCTCAGCCACCGTCCCTACACTCGCAGACAGGAAACACAGGCACGGCCACAACACCCTTGTCATGTCTCTCCGTGTGGGCTCGGGGATACGCATCCGTTTTTCGTAGACACCAGTTTTACACACAGTAGGGAATGAACACGTGGACGATCCCCCTGAACAGACCGTAACTCTCCTCATTTCTCCCAGGCGCGCAGACCCGGTTCACATTCGAGCTGCCCAATCACAGACTGCGTTTCACCTCGAAAGTGTCCGCCACAGACATGTCGACCATTCCGCCTTCGGCCAGTCTCAACCTGCCGCCCGTGACCATGTCCGGGAAGTACGTGATGGAAGAGCACGACTCTTACTCGGACCAGGTGTGGAGTGTGGACGAGCTGCCTTCCAAACAGGGCTACTACCTGCAGGGAAATTACCTGCGCTGTGTGGCGGAGGTGCGTTTACCCTACACTCTTCTTACTCTCCGTGATGAGGTGTCTCCGAGCGTTAGGCGTACCGAGATATGTAGTGATCCAGACTGTTAAGGCAAATTACTAAATCATTTATTCCTACAGAATTCTGTGCCAAATCAGGTTGTGTGTGTGTGTGTGTGTGTGTGTCACACACACACACACACATACATGTGTCTGTCTCCCTGTAGTTTTATTTAAACGTACATTTTTTATTGTCGTCTTTGAATTCGTATTTCTTACACTGGGTTTCATGTTCATCTCTGTACCGTTTTCATGGTTCATGTGATTATAAGAAGCTTAATGACATCTCATGTCAAGTGAACTCACCGATGATACGTTCACTCGTGCAATCCCAGATGTGTTCGTTCTTGTTTTATGAATGAAGACGCCGAGTGTCTAGGGAGTTTGCCTGATGCGCCCAGACGTGTGCGCTTAGGAAGGACCATCTAACGGCCGTACGGGGGGTAAATGAGCGCAGTCAGATCCACAGACTAATGTCTTCACTAGAGGAGGTCGAAAGCCAGCTTACCCGACTCCGTTGTCGTTTTTTCACCTTATTTCTGTACAACTGGTACCATTTTAAAGAACTTTTGGGACATGTTTTTGGTTTGAGTTGGTGGTCTGCGGACCATCCGTTACTACCCTGGCCAACACAGGAGAAGATAGAAGCTGTGGGGGTGTCCCTGCCCCGCCCCCGACTCGCCCTGCTGTCGTGATTGACGTAGGACACGCGCCCTGCGCTCCCGTGGCTTACTCTGCCCGTTTGTCAGAACAGTTCAGCCTCGTCAAAAGCACTTTACGCTTCACTTTGTGAATTTTTCTCTAGAATCTGAAGCATCTGTAAGAACGCTCTTGGCCTTCTTTCCCAGAAATATTACACCTGACGCACCTCCTTAGACCCTGCGTGCCTAGCCCTTGTCTCAGAGTTAAAACAAGTTCACTAAAAAAAGAAAAAATAGTGGACAGGATTCTAGAAGGCACATATTTATTTAAAAGATAGATGATCAGGTCTATTTCTTTTGAGCTTTCAACTCCGAATAATAAATGCCCCAAACTAGTTAGCAGTCCTATTATTAATGCTTCATCTGAGAGAAAATAAAGCAAATCTAAAGCAGTGTATTACATGATTCCTTACTACCCATGGCTATTAAGCTAATAGTAGAAAGTTTGTAATCAGGGCAAAACAATTCAAAATTCACCAAGAGTGCAGTCCATCGTAAACATTGAAAAGAACGTAACATTGCAGCCCTCTGAGAGTCCTGTTGTACTGTGGCCTGAACTGGATACACGTGCTGATTGTCTTTGCCCATTTTATACTATCAAATACAAAAAAAAAAAAGACCGCCTAATCTATTTTGCTCTCTTAATTTTTTATCATCAAACTATGAATGCTCTCCACGTGGCCAGTTGTGAAGCGCTGCCGTGCTCCCGATTCGGTCTCGCTTTATGACGACAGCCGACGTCAGTCAGGGCCTGCTCCTGAATCCGCTCGTTAACTACTCGCCAGACATTGTATGCCTGGTACTCATCATAGGGCCCGTGTTACATTACAACTGAGGATGTCCGATTTGCTCATTCACGCAGACGTAAGCGTCCTGAGGGCCACTGCTGTGAACACCAGCACCTAAGGCAGTGCCCGGAGCAGACGGCAGTAGATATTTGAATGAGTAAATAAACTTCACGGTAATGACTCGTATCTATAGATCTAACACTATAGCAATCATTAAAAATAAATGTTACTCTAGAGAAATTTTCATTTGCTTTCAAAAGACTGCCCATGTCTTATTGACTACTGTCATTTTATTTAAAAACTTGGGAGGATGGCCCATAACAATGTCAGGCCAGTAAAGTACTGGGGACTATGAATATTTGTAACCCTTCTCTGGTGTATTGATTTCGCATAGTATGCAGATAACCGTCCGCAGAGTTGGGGATTATTCATGTGAATGAAAGAAAGATGCGTCTCGGACGAACGCAGTCAGTAACGTTGACCTCATGCTCCGGTTTTGTTCGGCAGGTCGGGTCTTTCGAACATAATCTCACCACGGACCTTCTAAACCACTTGGTGTTTGTGCAGAAAGTATTCATGAAGGAAGTCAACGAAGTGATCCAAAAAGTGTCCGGTGAGCTGGCCCGGCCCCTGCGGGGAGCCCACGCGGCAGGGCTGTCTTCCCACGGGTGTCCCTGGGTCCTGTCATAGGGGACGATTACTGCCTGGGTCCCTGAAAGCGGGGTGTCCCTGCTCCGGCTTCTCCACCCGCAGAGTCTCTTGCTTATTGCCTTTGTCACGGGCGTTAGATACATTTGTGGTCCATAAACCTCACAAAGCCCTTTCGTGCTTCCTTGTCAAAGAGGGAGAGAGAAGGAACTTAGGGTACGGTACGCGGTTAACCAAACCAGCCCTGCTCACGTGGGGACAAGATGCGGGTCCATGTCGGGCTCTTGGCCTCCACGTGCAGCAGGCGGTGGCTGTGTGCTGGCCACGCGGAAGAGCACCTACAAAGAGTCGAGCTTCTTAATCTGAGTTTGACATTTTAACAGGAAATACGTGTTTGACTTTAAAAATGTTTACTTGACTCTTAATTCACAAGATAAAGGACTAAGATGAATTAAGGTAGAAAATAGGTTGACTCTGTATAACGAGTCTTGAGGCTGAATTTTTCCAGGGTAATCATAATAAAGATTAAATAATAGGTAAGCCACATCTACACGTTTAACTCATAGTGGGGTAAAAACCTGTGGCATTAATGTGGCTAATATGATAGGGTCTCTGATATTTCCATAAACTCAAATGATTGTGCAATACATTTGGTAACAGGCAGAGCTTTTGCTTTTTAACAAATTTTTTTCTCTGAATCTAGATAAAAGATATTCAAGGTAGTGAATAGGGCAGCACAGAACAAATGGGCTTTTTTTGGAGGTAAAATTGACACGTAACATACTGGTTTCAGGGCACAGCATAATAATTTGCTATTTGCACATACCGTGACATGATCACCACAGCAAGTCCAGCTCCCATCCGTCACCATACAGAGTTATAATGTTTTTCCTTGTGATGGGAACTTCTTAGATTTACTCTCAGGGCAGCGTTCAGACGCGCAGCACAGGGTCGTTAGCTCATGTTGCCATGCCGTGTGTGCCCCACGTCCCCAGGGCTCACCTTCTGTCTGGAAGTCGGTGCTTCTCAGCCCCCTTCACCCCTTTTGCCCACCTCAGAACCTGCGTTTCCAATCTGTTCTCTGTGTCTAGGAGCTTTATTTTGTTTTGTTTATTCATTCGCTTTATTTTTCAGTTACCACATATAGGTGAGATCATGTGGCATTTCTCTTTCTTTGACTTATTTCACGTAGCATGACGTCCTCAGGGTCCATCTGTGTTGTCACAAGGATTAAGAGCGCTTCCTTTTTTATGGCCAAATAGCGTTCCAGTGTGTATCTATGTATTTACATCTTTACCCACTCGCCTTTCAGTAGACACACATTGTCTCCACACCTTGGCTACTGTAAATAAAGTGAACGCAGGGATGCCTGCACCTTCTGTGATTAGTGTTCTCCTTTCCTTCCAATAAACAGACTTTAGTTTGGGGAGCAGTTTCAGGTTCACAGCAGAAGTGGCGGGGGAAGGTACAGAGATTTCTCACATCACACACAGCCTCCCCCGCGGTCAGCACCCCACCTGCGTGGTGCGTTCGTTACGGGTCGTGAGCGTCCACGGACACACCGCATTCACTGGAGATGAGGGAGGGACTGTGAGGAGGAGGAGGAGGAGGAGGACTTGCAGCAGTGGTTGGGAGGAGTGCGCGGGAAAACGGCAGAGCAGGAGGAGCCGGGTCACCCGCATTCAGCGGCTGGTGGCCGAGGTCCCCGAGCCACCGTGCGCTGGGCGCTGATGATCCGTGGTACCCGCCCCGGGAACTCAGTCTCCCTGGGGAGATGGGCCTGGAGATAAGCGATAGCACAGAGATGTGCGCTTCTATGGCACGCATCTCAGAGGAAGAGATGACTCAGTCTCATTGTGGTTCAGAGGGAGGGATTTGAATAAAAAGGCGGTAAAGGGACTAGAAGCATTTGGCGCACAGTAAGCCTCAAATTCTACCTCCCTGTCATCGGGTGTTGGCGTCAGCATGGGTGTCGGCTTGGTCGAGAAGGTAGGAAATGAGTAAGAACGGAACACAATAGTATTATTATTATTTTTTTTAAAGAAATTGTCCTAAACCCTCCATTATTTCACCTCTTTTAGGTGGGGAGCAGCCGATTCCTCTCTGGAATGAACACGATGGAACAGCAGATGGAGACAAGCCTAAGATTCTGCTCTATTCCCTGAACTTGCAATTCAAGGTGGCACATCGATAACAATGCTCCTTTTAGGAGAATTTTTCTAATGGATTAATGCGTGCCTGTTATAGAAAATTCATATGATACGTAAATATGCCAAATAGAAAGTGAAAATGAAGTCTCTCCATTCAAAGAGAAAGCTTTAACAATTGTTCGAATGTCCTTTCGGACCTTTTACTGTTTGTATCTTGAAAGATGCACATTTCTGCATCTGAAAAGCCTTGGCTGCCTTTCCATAACCTTGAGGCTGACTTTTTCTCTTGAACAGCTGTGTCATACAGTTGTAACCATTCGTTTAACTACTTTCTTCCGATGAACTTCTGATTTTTTTCTAATTATTTCTGTTATAAACTGTGCTGTAAGAGAGGTTTTATACATGTGTCCAATTAACAGTAGTATCTTAATCGAAACCTTAAAATTTCCAATATTTAAGATATTAGTGTTCTTGAAAATAAAAACCATTTTTACTGACTAGTTATTTAATTGTAATGTATTTAACCCATGAACGATGTAGATTTTAAGTATAAATACTGAAATATTTTATAGCCAAGAAAACCCTACTGAAGAGAAATTAAAGAATGTTGCTAGCTTTATCAGTTCATTAGACATCTTATCTGTGTTTTAATATAGTCTATTTTACTTATCATATGTTGAAATATTTATGTGAGTGAATGGAGGGTGTTGGTTTAAGATTCTTTTCTTCCTCCTCATCTATATCTGCTAGGGCATCCAGGTAACGGCCACGACTCCATCCATGAGAGCTGTGAGGTTCGAGACTGGGTTGATCGAACTCGAACTTTCTAACCGGCTTCAAACCAAAGCTTCGCCAGGAAGCAGCAGCTATCTGAAGCTGTTTGGTAAATGCCAGGTGGACTTAAATCTGGCGTTAGGACAGATTGTCAAACATCAGGTGAGCGCAGGAATATGCCAACGTTAGAACTGCGGGGTATAAATGTTGCACATTGATTTTAACTAATTTAAATATTACTCTACTTACAAAAACGCTTAAAGTTCCTAAAATTTCTGATGGTAAATTCTGAGGAAAATTAGTTTAAGAAGGACTGTAGAGTGTTACCTTGGCATTTCTTTGAGTATTTCGGTGGTATGTTAGTACAGGTTAGTGCCAATGCAGTCACAGGACACGTAATTCAGTATCTTCATAAATATGTGCTTATAATCTCTCTCTATTTTGTTAAACATTGTTTTTATTTCGGTGCTTTGTGCTAACTTTGGTGAGTTCTTAAAATGTCACTAAGTTTCTTAGCTGTACTATACAATATTGGCAAGTTTTATATGCCGTAATATTAAATATATAAAGTTAAATATATACACACATACACAGCTCTTAATTAGACTCTCCTTTATAAAAATTCTCATTTATAGCTCATAGGGGCTTTTTGATGTCTTTTTTTTTTTTTTTACTTTGCTAAAAGTTATGTCGATTTTAACCTTTTTTCTTTCTTTGACTTGAAGAACTGATGAAAAGAATACGAGTCACACTTTCAAAATTGAATGCCTGTATTAAAGAGTATGTGGGGGGAATAAATAAATGAAAATTTCTTGTCATCTCTAGGAAACCAGTAATTTGTTCAAATGGAAATGCGTTTTGAGAGGAGTGGGGATCTAATTATCTTGACACATTAACTGTGTGGCCGTCCAGAATACATATATCATCTTGGCTTTTGTGTGGATTTTGTTTGGCTTCGTATTCACTTACACACCCGTTCACATTGTGCATTAATTTCAAGTGTCTGTGGTGCAGAGTATAGGGATTATGTTTCATCGGCGAACGAATTTGAGAAAAACGTACTGTAGTTGTTTTGGTGCACGATACCACTAATGCTGTTCACACTTCCAGTTTTTCTATGGGCATTTTCCATTATTTGATTTTATTGAGCTTTTCATTTTATTTTAGGTTTATGAGGAAGCCGGTTCTGATTTCCATCAAGTTGCCTACTTTAAGACCAGAATTGGATTACGAAACGCCCTCCGAGAAGAAATCAGTGGCTCTTCAGATAGAGAAGCCGTGCTCATCACCCTCAACAGACCCATCGTGTATGCCCAGCCCGTGGCCTTCGACAGAGGTGAGATGCCCCGGCGAGGCGGCTGCCGGCTTTAGAGCCGTTACACAAGCGCCAGATAAAAACAGTCCGTGGTTTACCCGTGTAGACGCTCGCCGGCTCGCTGCCTCCTAAATCTGAACTGAGAGCATCCCCAAGGAGTGTCGTGCTTATTCCCTTCAGCTTTTACAGTTATTTTACCTTTTAAAGTCCTTTGCTTTCTGTGTGGATCGTAGCACTGAGGTCTCGCTCTGGGGGACTGGTCCCCCCGCTGCTTTGGCGTTGTCGCCATTTGCTTCGTGTGCAGACACTGACTGCGTGCCGTCTGGACATGGGCTCTGACTGTGGGAATGCGTCCCTCCCGCCAGGGCCCCTCGGTCCGGTGGGAAGAGCCGGGCAGGCGGCCGAGCAGGCTTGGAGGTCCGTGATCCTGGACTCACGGAGTCTGTGCCTCTCCCTGCGCTGCTCGGAGGGGGGCTCACGCTCAGATTCGACCTGGCACCCGGAGTCTGCCAGGGAGACAAAGACAAGGACGCGAGAGCTCGTGGTGCCTTCCCCGGTATCCAAAGGCCCAGCACGGTGCCTGGCGTGTGTACAAGGACTGAATGAGTGCTCGCCACACGAGCGAGGAAGTGCAGGGTGCACGTGAGCAGAGGTGCAGGGAAGTGTACAGCAGCAGCTTTCAGAAAAGCAAGTGACAGGAGACAGGGCGGAACAGACAGGGTCTGAGTAAGGCATGCTGGGTAGACACGTTGGAGCTGTGTTTCTGAAGTAACGAAGAACCATTTAGGAAGCCATTGAAGGTTTAAATTGGAGGTGGGTTTGGGCTGGTGACAAGATCCGTCTGTGAGAAAACTGCCCTTCCGGCAGTGTTATGGGTAACATTTTATTTTGCTACATCCAGTGCTTGTTTTCTCCTTTTCTCGGCTTACTTATCTCTCCTCAGCTGTCAGCGGCTCCTTAAAATCCCCTGCTCTGCCCGTGCACGACCTTCACTCGCTCTTCGTCTTCATCTCTAGGCCCTTCGGGACTCTCCTTACGCGAGGGCCTTCCTTAGACTCCATCCTTGTTACAAACTCAGTGTCTTTGACCCCCCCCCCCGCTCTCAATCCCACCTTGTTAACGTATGCTCCTAGTGTCACGTACCACTCTCGAGAATGTGTAACCATGACAGTAAGCTCTGCGGGGCCAGGGGCCACGTCTGTTTTCCTTAGTTCTCCCATCCCAGCGCCTAGCGTGCGACAGGCATTTCACAATAAATGATGAATGGATGGGCCTGTATTTTCTTCTTCCTTCTGCAGTTGTCTCCTTCCCACTTTTTCTCCATTTGTCAGGCTGACTGTAACTTCTTAGATCCTTTCTAATTCTGACGCTGCAGTTATCTGGGCATCGTTTTTACTGATCAGTGGGATTGTGTTGACGTTACTTGCCATACAGTTTCACAGTTTTGATTTAGATTTTCTTTCTGTCCTGCCCTAATGACCCAAAGCCGTGCTGTTCTGGCTGAATTACAAGGCTGCCTACGACAACTGGAATGAACAGCGAATGGCCTTGCATAAGGATATTCACATGGCTACCAAGGAGGTCGTGGACATGCTGCCTGGCATCCAGCAGACCTCCGCCCAGGCCTTTGGGACTCTCTTCCTGCAGCTCACTGTGAACGACCTGGGAATCTGCCTGCCTATCACGAACACCGCACAGGTGCGACACGCCCGTCCTAGCCTGAGATGAGGGGCCAGGCGTTTCTGCTGACCGTTCCCGCGTATAAGCACCAGAGCAGGAAGGGTTCGGAAGAGCAGTTTATCACTTGAATTTAGTAAACAGAAAGTGAGATTGAACTCCATCCACTGTTTTTCATCTTCAGTATATTAAATGCAAATCTCGTGAGATTTTTCTCCAAAGCACTCTGATGAGATTGACATCTACCTGATAATTCTCAGCTTTCACCTGGACAAATAAGCAGCTTAGTTTTCAGAGTCTTTTTACTGTTCTTGTTTACTAGTACAGAAGTCTTTGGCGTACACTGTTAATAAAAGACAGACAAAACGTTTGATAATATTGTAATGTTAAAAACCTCATCTCAAATAGAGAATTTCCAGATGCTTTTAAACTAATATTTAATAGTAATGAAACTTGCAAGTTATCTGTAACCTGGATAAAGCCAGAATTTGCATCATTTGGGGCTAGTTCTCAGGAGCCCATTGTTGCACACGTGTGTGAGGGTGGCAAAGCTATGGACCCATCAGGCGGTCATAACGAATACGGGGGCCTCTGTCTTGCCACCATAATAAGTAACCTGTGGGCGCTGTCAGATGAGTTTGTCCTTTAGCGCTTCGTCTGGGAGACGGTGTTGGGGGAACCCTGGGCTGGGGTTGGCAGCATGTGGCGCTCCGAGTTTTAAAAGTAGGCACCTTTCAGCGCTGCTTCTTGATGAAGCTTTTTGGGCCTGACCCTTTCTGGATTTTTGTTCCTAGGACTCCAAACTTAAAAGCTCGTCACCTCTCGTCCGTTTCTTCTCTAATGTGTTTTGCAGTCTAATCACTCTGGCGACCTTGACACCGGCTCCGCCTTGGTGTTGACCATCGAAAGTACTCTCATCACCGCTTGCTCTTCAGAATCCCTGGTCAGCAAAGGGCACTTCAAAAGCTTCTGCATCCGTTTCGCCGACGGCTTCGAGACGTCCTGGGACGACTGGAAACCAGAGATCCGCGGGGACCTGGTGATGAACGCCTGTGAGTGCTCCCGTCCCCTGCGGGCCGTCCTCTGTGGGAGGGGCGGGGCCTCTGGTCCCCTGCGGGAGGGGTGGGGTTTTCAAAAGTTAAAGGAGACCAAAGCAGCCCAATATCTTCATTTGTTAAGTGAAGGGTGTTCAGATATAGGAATGTTATTAGACTTTGTCAAATAAGGGCTATTTCTACTTAAAGACGTGAGGACATACTTGTGAAAAACTAGCTTCCAGCAGTGTTGGGAAGTAAACCAGTTAGCCATCGTTTTGGATGGTTTAACCTTTGAAGGTTTCATCTGATTTTTCCTACAATGGATTCCCCAGTGACCAGATAGAGAAACCTCCTCGCGCTGTGCGGCTCTCGGATGAGAGTGTAGTGATACATGTGTGAGACCTGTTCATCAGAGAGCGCAGGGCAGCACCCATGGCCAGGAGCCAGAGCCCGCCTTCACCGCCCACAGGAATAAACCCACACGCCCAGACTTGCTGGTTCCACTGTGCAACCTGCGTGAATTTCTCCGATGCCAAAACACTCAAGGCTCGGAATAACTAAAGCTATGTTTACGTACTGTTTTGAAGGTATAGGGGTGTATTTCTATCCTAAATTTTAATGTTGTCAATATGGGAGGGTCGATAAAGCATCGTTAATCTTCATGAAAAATGGTATTTGAAGAAGGAATGGTCAAGAACTGAAATTCCTCAGCCAGTCTTGCAAGCCAGAATTAAACACTAGATTATCTTTCAGAAGGTGGTACGCCATTGGTTATGCAACTTTTTCTCCTCTTCACTGGAAGACAATCTCTCCGTTTTGTTTTTTTTTAGGGGAGCAGGCAAAGTTTCCATTTTTATATTAAAAATTGAAGTTTTGGCATTCACTATTGACTAAAACTTAGGTAAAATTTGAAATTGTTGGTATGGGATGCTTTGCATTAGCTAATTCTTAGGTATAATACTAGGAGTTTTTGAAATACTTCAGATTATAAGATTTGGTATCAAAATCCTCATGCTTAATATCCAAAAGACCAGAAGGAGCCTTCATCAGACATCTTTACAGATAATCACTTTACACAGTTATATGTATTTTTAAAAGTTCCTATAACTGTCTTTTGTTTGTGGTTTTTTCCTTAAAACAAAAGAAATTTAATCCTGATTTTTATTAAGATGACATCTTTGCGATCATTATAGTCATTGAAATGGATAGAATATCTTCGGAAACAAAGGAAGGATACTGTCTCCTTAAAAGGAAAATGCATAAGAAATATGCCTCCGACTCAAAATCAAAAACATAAAAATATAAACATTTAATAACTCAGCACCTCAGTGTATATTGTACCAACAAAATAGAACACTGACATACTGAAAATTGTGATAATTGTCATTTGTTTTCATTTTTAGAGGAAATTAAATGAGTTGGTTTTGTACTATATTTATTCTTTGGTGTCTTGGGAGGGAGTAGTTGCCTCATAGAGGTAATGACAAGAATTCCAACTTATAAAATTGGCAGGTACTTTACTACTTTGTATTTTTTATTAGTAGTAAATGTACTTGGATATAACTAACATTAGTATTTTTGAAAAAGAAAACAGAAGGAAATTTAACTTTGGGTGGTGAACACACAATGCAATATACGTATAACGTATTCTTATGCACTTGAAACCTGTTTGATTGTATTAACCAATATCACTCCAATAATTGTAATAAAACAATAAAAAGAAGAGTTTCATTTAGGGCAGAGAGATAAGGAACAGTAGAAGCATGCGTTAGGACTTTTTATAAGTCATTTTAAAATTATGCCCTTGAAAAAGCATGGCCTCGTCTGGGATCTCCTCCCAAAGATCTTAATTTCCCTTCTTAATTCATCATGGCTCTATATACTGTGAATTTATATAATCTTTTTGTTTTCAAGCTTAATTAAAAATCTCTGATATTTCTTGGGATTGGAATCCCCCAAAATTTTTTACCCATTTTTATTTACTAGTTCTATCTTGCACTCAACCTCAGTTATGTTACTCAAATTTCAAAGGATTTTTTTTTTTTCATTCTAGCATTCTTAAATTTGGAAGAGTAGTCTGGGTTTCTTTTGCTCTGAATTATAACTATAAAGGTGAAGTGGGTGATCTTTTACCCCAAAACAAGACCTAGTTCTTTTGATTTTATGATTGTATGTGAGGCACCGGTAACGTATAGTTCAAACATATAATTTAGAATTTAAAGTCATTGGCACTATCTTAAAAATAAGAACCACATAATAGAAAGCGTCACTTAACAAATCGACCCTTTTTCCCAAAATACGTTGTAGCTTTTCTACAACTCAAAATCAGGTAACATTTGAAGACCAGTTGGGTTCCAGAGTGATATGCAAAAGGACATTTCATGTAAGATGTATGTACCATTGGGTTTAGATTGAAATCTGGTTTTCGTTAAGGACTCCTGAGAAAGAGTCTTAATTCTGACTTGAGACTTTACTTTGTTTAAAAGTTGTTTCAAGGATGGCATGTCCTTTACTGTTTAAAATTGTCGATTTAATTAACTTCCATTTCTGAAGCTGACCTTATCGGATTGAAGCTTAACTGGTAGGAAGTGTTTCAGAGTTCAAGTCACATACGTGTCCTGGGGACAGGTCCGTGACCGTACAAGATTGACATCGTAGCAGCCAGCCACTTTTGTCACATAAAATGTTCCTGGTCAAAGGAAAAGACAAGGCTGATGAATCATGTCGGTGACCTGATGTGGCAGTTCTTATCAGTTTAAACCACTTGCATTCTCAAAGTGCTAGTCACGCATGATGACGCAAATTGTCACAGCATTCAGAAACTAGGGGTTCAGAATCAGCTGGGTGTTATCACTCACATGTGGAAATCACGTGCAGAACGTGAAGATAAAACTGCAGTTAAATTCTTAAAATCGTAGAATAAAACCCGTGAAATCTGAACTTGACCTTACAAGTCATCTAGGGCTGCCCTTCAGCCCACAGTTAGCAGCGGACACCTAGGGAGGCCAGTGCTCCTGGTTGTATTTAGGTGGTCCTCCTTGGGTGAAAAAAAAATGCAGTACAACACTTCATCACAGCATGATTGTACTGAAAACGGGGGTGCTCTTTGTGCAGGCGTGGTTCCAGACGGCACCTACGAAGTGTGTTCCAGAACTACAGGACAAGCAGCCGCCGGTGAGTCCGCACGTCACGGTGCTGTCGCCGCGTGTGTCGGGTAGAACTCTGCCTTTAGACGGACATCTTGTTCTGGCTCTGTATCAGTAGCGAGGGGACCTTTTAACTACACTCGTTCTGGGGTTCCTCAAGTTTTACAAGCACTGTGTAATGATATTAGTATGTTTTTATATATTTATCAATGATTAATTAGACGCCTGTTGTGTACAAGATACACTGCAAAGTGGGGGGAAGATAAAGACGAATAAGGTCTTCCTACTCTATAAATTTAAATTGTCATGAAGTAGGGAAGGCCCTGCAGCATAAGTAAACTGTAATATGGGACAAGTACCAAAAAATATAAAATTCCAACTGCTATTGAAAATTACAGGAGGGAGCTGTCTAAATCGGCTAGAACAAAGTTCTATGAAAAATGAGATGGGAAACGTCTTAAATCCCAGAATAAGGGGTTCGAACTTGATCTGGTGGACGGTGGGAAAGCCATGGAATTTTTTTGAGCAAGAAAGCAGATGGCGACAGTATATGAGGGACATTTTCAAGGATTAGAGAGGGAAAAATAAAAGCCCTTGGAAACCACTTAGGGGGCAGCTGTGGAAGGGATAAGATGGCAGCACGTGCACGCTGGTGCCGTTCTGCTGGGCGTAGCGTTTGGGTGAGCTGAAGGGAGAGATTTCTTTAAGGGCTCTTCAGATGCTGAGGGGGTAGGAGCTGATCGAGGTCAGTAGGTGTCGTTCCTGTCCCTGCCAGTCCCTCCGACGCTCCCCCAGTCCAGCCTCGCCCGCTCGCGCTCACCCTGACTGCCCCTGAGCCCCGCGGCTGGTGGGCCCCGCTGCGGGCCGAGAACACGGGCTCCTCCCGCAGTGAAGTGGGAGGGAAGGGCAGTGACCAAGGCGAAGGCCACCCCGAAGCCTTTGTCAGGACCCTCGTTCATAACCAGCTGGACCAAAGCGGGGATGTTTGCGGACCACAGTGAGACTCGGGCGCGGCCGTCTCAGGGACAAGGGGCCCCGGGCCCATCGAGGACGAGACCGTAGGACTCTGTCGCTCGTCCTCGCCCCGGGGTGGTCCCTGGAGCATCCCTGCTGGCCTCCTGACACGCAGCCCAGGAGCCTGACCCCTCCTCGCTGACCCCACCAGGCTAATTCCCTAAGTGACCCTGGCTCGTGAGCCAGGGTGGTGGCCGGGCCTGCGGGGCCGTGGGAGCGGGCTTGGCCTGGGGTGAGGGGAGCGCATCTGTGGTTCAGGGAGAAGGGCCTCTGCGCAGGGGGTGGGGGGCGCTCCCCCGGCAGCCGGGGAGCCGATCCTGTAGCCCGTGTCCTGACGGACATGGCCGGCACGGCCGCCGGTGGTGACGCGAACCGTCATCCATCCCGGTCCTGAAATGTGGAATGGTTTAAACACGCACGCTCCAGTCCGCCCAGAACCGCCGCCCCTCCCTGCCCGCAGAGAGCAGCAGCGCGGGCACCTGGACGCTGAACGTGCTGTGGAAGATGTGCGGCATCGACGTGCACATGGACCCCAACATCGGCAAGCGCCTCAACGCCCTGGGCAACACGCTCACCACGCTGACGGGCGAGGAGGACGTGGACGACATCGCCGACCTGAACTCCGTGAACATAGGCGACCTGTCGGACGAGGACGAGGTGGACACGATGTCTCCCACGGTGCACACGGTGAGCGGCGCCTGCCAGCTCGGCCCCCGGGCCACCAGCTGCGCGGTGGCCGCTGACGGTGGAGGGGGGAAGGGGGTGGTGGCTCCTGGTCCCGCGTTTCCGAATGTTGCTTTTCAATTTCATAACGTTGTCTTCTAACGAGTCCCTCGTTTCGTAATAATGACGACGGTCAACCACGTGGGCCCGAGCGGCAGGGAACGTGCGCCAACCTTACAAGTATGAGTGGCCTGCGGAGCCAGAGTTGTGGCTGCCTCGGGCTGGGGCGTCGGGAGGCCGGGAGGGGACAGGTGGAGACCGCTGGGCGTGACCCGCTGTGCTGGGGGCTCGTGGGAACATTCTGAACAGATCGTGGTGTGACGAGGGGCACGCACACAGCACGAAGTTCCCATTTTACAGACGTGTGTCTCCACCAATACCGTGCTCTTTAATAGCATCAGATTTGGGGGGTACTTACTCTCCGCTTTCATCCTCGCTTTAAACGTTTTTTGAGGATCTCTTTACTATTGTATTATGAAGCAGTTTTGTTCTCGGGAAGATGTCCTTTTAGAAACGACTGTGCTGTTCATCGTCTAGAGCTCGGAGGGAAGCTCCGTAAGTGGAGACGGCCACAAGCTCACCTTCGGGCAGCGACTCGTAAACCACCTGCTAGGCCTGACGCCCCCGCATCAGCGCCATTCCGTTCCTGCAGAGTATCTGTGTGACCCCGACACGGGGGGCTCCCCTCAGTCTAGCCAGTCCCGTGTGAAAGTGTGCAGAGCCCACTCGTGGGGAAACGTAGGTAGCAACTACATAGATTCCTTACGAAAACCAAGGGACTCGAATCACTGGCGAATTCAATCACCGTGCTGGACGTGATGTAGATGGCGCTGATTCGTGCATGCCTTCTTTGATTCCTGTCGCGTTTGGGGGATAGAGTAGCTTTGCCGCGTGACCTGACGGTGCCACTGACAGACTCGCTTTGACCCTCAGGAAACCGTGGATTACCGAAGACCAGGCGCGGCCTGCGGGCCGCCGGGCGAGCTGAGGGGCAGGAAGGCCGTGAAGCGCCTGGTGGACATCAGGGAGCTGAACGAGCAGGCCCGCGTCATAGACGACCTGAAGTGCGTGTCCCGGCCCCGAGTCGCGGGGCGGTAGCGGTCGCCAGCGCGGTGGCCAGGGTCCAGGGACGCGGGCAGGCTCCCTGTGGCCGTGCGTGCGGCAGGGAGGGCACCCTGAGCGGCGGGGCTGACCGTGGATCACGGACGCGCGTCTCCACGTGCACGCGTCAACATACGTGTCAGTCTCTCGCTAACAGGATTTCTGAAATTTTAAATTTTAAGAGGGCAAACAAATTGAGCGTTTAGTAAGCGCCTGTCGTGCGTTTGACGTACTGTCTCAGCTTCATCTGCACGATATTTCTGTGAGGCTTGATGGCATCACCCAAACTGTCCTTGTGAAAACTGGCCGGGAGGCATGAAAGAGCTAGCATTGGAAGCGCCCTTGGCTTAGCCCGTGGGAGGCGTTCCCTGGGGCTGAGGTGGGGCTGGGTGAGTCCGGAGGGGACAGAAGGTGGTAATTTATTTTTCTTTATCTGCTGCCTGCTGGAGAGAACTAAGTGATAACTCCATCTCTTAGACTGACTGTTCTCCTTAGCAAACTTTGAAATTTTTATTTCAGAAAAATCACCCAAAAGGTGAGGGTCATGCCTCATCGTTTCTAACCTTCATGTACCTGTGCCTCTGGGTTTTTTGTTTTGTTTCTTTTGCTTTGCATTCAAGGACTTTACACAAATATATGAATTTTGTACAATGAAAGGTATTACCTAAAAACTCATCTGTAAATTATGATACAAGGATTCACATTTTCCTGTCGATTTACATTATAATTTGCCTTTTACTGTCAGGGGAAAAGTAACTTGAAGCAAAACATACTTTCTCCCCTAAAACCTTACCTGAGGTTTACGTTATATGTAGAGTTTTACATCCGGACATCCTTCTGCAGAGTGGGGCCATAGTTTTCACAAGACACAGAAGTGAGCAGGAACTGTTTTCTAGAGCATTAGAGTGAGCTTTTTTCCAGTCTTCCAGTATGGAGGATTTTGACTTGCCCCTACATAATCTTTGATATTCTGAAAAGTGCAAGGATAAAAAGAGCAAGTAAAAATCAGTCTTACCTTATTACTTCTTTACATTAATTACCATATATATATATATATATATATATATATATATATATATATATATATATATATATTTTTTTTTGCATCCAGGAAATTGGGTGCAAGCGAAGGAACCATAAACCAAGAAATCCAGCGTTACCAGCAGTTAGAATCCGTCGCCGTGAACGACATTCGAAGAGACGTCCGCAAGAAGCTGCGCAGGTCCAGCATGCGCGTGAGTAGCGAGCGCGGGGACCTCGCTGGGCGGCTCCCGCGGGCTGCTTCGTGAAGCTTCACCATGAGACTTGGTTGCTCTCTTTCTGGCCCCACTGCTGGGCATGATGCCGCCCGCCTTGTGCATCTCACTCGCATCCGCTAGGTACCGGGCACGGTTTAAAAGCACTTCAGTTTAATAATCATTACGTCCTCACAACTCCTTTTAAAGATCAGGAAACAGACACAGAGAGAGGTCGAGGAGTTTGACCAAGATGACACAGCCAGGAATCCCGGCAGCCCAGAAGGAGACCCAAACAGTGGGCGCCCTGCAGGCTGCGGCCTGAGCCACCGTGGTCGCTCTGCCGCTCGTGACGTCATACTTTCCTAGTCTTGAACTTGAACGTGACGTCGTTTCAGATGCCCATTCCACCCCGTCTCATTCCCCGCAGCTGACTTTACCTCTCAGCCACGTGTATCCTCAGCATTTTATTCCTCTCTTTGCTTGTTGCATGTTTGTCGCTTGCACTAGAGTTCAAGTCTCTTAAAGAACAAGTTATCTTTCTTTGAGCCCACTGCCTGCCCCGTTTTCTGGGATTTAGTCCAGTAACTGAACAATTGAAATAAATACATAGATATACTATAAACATATAGTAGGAAATAATTCTAAAACTTATTCAAATGGATATTGATTACTTTGGGTCAAGGGGTTCTTACTAGTGGATAAACTATTTTCTTTTAAAAAAGATAAATGGGTTCTTAACCTTTCTTCCCCCACCAATAATCAGAACCTTCCTTTTTTTTCATAAGAAGAAGGTTTTTGGGTGGCACCCCGATATATAAGAACAGACCGAATCAGCGCAGCTGGGGCGGAGGAAGGGGAAGGGCGCCGGCACCCAGGGTTTATCACCTTGGACGTCCTTTTCTTGCTCACCCCGAAGTCCCGAACGACCTAGTTTGTTATTGTTCTAAATTATGTGTTTAAAGTCAAGATAAAGTCCAACTTGAGTTATTCACCGTTGATTTCTGATACTAATAAATGGGTAGGGATGATCTATAAAGCATAATTCTGTGTTTTATGTTCGCTGCTGTGAACCTGGCAGTCACCCGACGTGACTGAAGGATCGCGTGCACACCCTTTAGAAGGCGGTGTGCGCGTGGTAACAGTTAACCCGAGTGGAACGGATCAGGGGGCTCCGCGGAGCCCCGTCCGTGCCCTTAACAGCGGTGTCCCTTGGCCTTCCCCGTCACCCCGGGCCGGGCCCGCGTCCCAGCTCCGCAGGGGCGGGGCGCAGAGGCCAGGCGTGCCCACGCCTCCACGGCCCCTCCTGGGCTGTGGAGGAGGGCTCTGCCGCGGTGTCCCGGGTGCCACCTGGGCTGACGGGAGGGTCGCTGCACCCCCCTCCCTCTCTGCTTGTAATTCCCAACTTCCTGTCTTCCTTCCTGTCGAATCTTTCCTTCCTTCTCCCCTTATTTCTGGACCCCCCAGCCCCGCTCGCAACCTTTTCGTTTGCTCGTGTTTTCGGCGTGCAGCTGTCCCGTGTGGCGTGAGGACTGGGGTAGCCGATCGGAGCACCTTGCATTGCCCTGGGGGGACGAGCCCACGTGTTCGTAGTAGGACATCTCATCTGAAGTCGGACAGAGCGTGTTCACAGCAGTGCACACGGCCTGACGCCACCCTGTCTCCCTCTCACCCCTCCAGGCCGCCTCCCTGAAGGACAAGTGGGGCCTGGGCTACAAGCCGAGTTACAACCGGTCGAAGACCATCACTGCGTCTGGAAGGCCGCCTCTCAAGCGAATGGAAAGGGCGAGGTAGAGCATGTCCCAGCCGGCGGGCCCTCCCCGGGGTCCGCTCCTGATTTCCTGGGTTCTAATTGGGGACATTGTGAAATTATGATAGCAAAAACGGACCCGCTAAATAAAATACCAGAAATAGTGATTTCTGTCAGGTGAGCAGCTTATGCGAGGCGTTCCTCTGTCACGTGTGCGCCACGGTCATCGTGTGCTTTTGGCGATGAATACATTGTCATTTAGGCAAGTGTTTGTGTCAACTCACAGACCTGCTCCGGGTTTGTCATTTTAGAAAAGGAGCGGTCACACACATATTTAGACTATGAAAGCATGGCAAATTTCACATATAATTGAAGAAAAACAGTTTTACTAGTAAATGAGCATTATCATGTGAAAAGTATAAGTTCATTTTATATGGTTTGGTTTTAGAAAATCTTGTGTTAATCAAAACATTGAATATTGTCTTACGGGCAGCTGACGGTGGAGAAATGGGGTAGCCACAGCTCAGTTCTAGGGTGAGGCAGACACTCAGAAACAGAGCGCTAATGCCGTTGACGAGGCTTACTGAAGCCGGGGACTCTTAACCCGGACGGTGACGGTGACGCCTTGTCGCTTGTCCGCCCCGCAGCTCTCGAGTGGGGGAGGCCGAGGAGCTCCCCGAGGTGCGCGTGGATGCCGCGTCTCCCGGCCCCCGAGTGACCTTCAGCATCCAAGACACGGTAAGGGACGGCCCGCGCCCGAGGGGCCCGGCGGGGGGCGGTAGGATAGCGGGGACCGCGGGATCCCGAACCCCAGCGCCGCGGCAGTGAGCGCGGACGCGGACGCGCAGGGCGCCCCCTGCTGGTGGGCGGTCCGCGTCTGCGCGTGGATTCCCCGCCGCCCGCGGCTAGGTGGACGCGTTTTCGGATCATTTCCCTTCAACAGCGATTCCAGGTTAAACTAGGTCTTACACACAAGTGTCACTCTGGAGTGTTTGTACTTTGTGTGTGTACGTAGTTTATTATTTCCGTGTTTCAGTGTAGACTGTAGAGATAATAGCAGTGGAAAGGTCAGCTTCGCAGTTGTTTTAATTTTATAACATTAACAATGTTTGTCTGTCTTGTTATTTTTTGTTAATTGTTTTACTTTTAATTCGTTGTTTTCATTTTTGATGAGTTTTTATAAATTTTCTTATTTTAATTAAGTTGAAAAACACAATATGGGGAAGCACACCACAATCCAGCTGTCCCGGGGAAGGGTATTTGCAGGTACTTATTATTACGAACAATGTAATTCTGCTATAAAACTAACCATTCACGCTGCAGATCTGCTTTCGAAATGTCTTTCTCTCATTTCATGCTAAACTCGGAACTCAAAAATATTTTTCATAAAGTTTTAAGAATGTGGTCTAAGCTATTGCATAAACAATTGAATTCTATATTTTCTCACATTTGAATATTAATTATGTAATTAATCTCCAAAATTAAAAGGCTAAAATCAGCTCAACCAAATCATAAACCAAAAAATGTAACTTATTACTTGCTAATCCCTAAATGAATCTCATTTTTCCACATTCAACTAAAAAATTAATATTTTCTTAAAATACAAATTCGTAAACTAGTTTAAACCTATCTCAGAATAGCAAATCAGTTATTGAATATTATCACTTATGAGTCTCTAGTATAAAAAAATATGAAAGATGCATTTAAAAAATTATTCTCATATTCAAAACTGGAAAATGTGGCATAGTTTGAATTAACATTTTCCTGAGCCAAACATTTTCCCTAAGTAAGTCCTAAAGGGAAAATTGAATTTTAAAAATGTCTCTGTATTCCAGCTGTGTAAACCTCTGTGTGGAAACTGTCAGATTGCACTTAGAACTGGCACTTGTCCCACCTGGACTGTGCTTCCCTTCGCCCATTCTTTCAAGCTGGAGTCTCAGTCTAGATCCCATCGTTCCCTGAATTTAGCTAAACTGATTTTTTTTTCTTTTAGACTATGATGAGCTTGATAAACGTGTCCCTTTTTTCTAAAGACGAACTTGGAAATAGATCATTTACAGTGAATTGAATGGATTCTCCTTATTAAGTCGATTCTTTATTTTTCCTGTCCAACGTTTTAAAAATTGATATAATTGATATGTAACATAATATGAGTTTCAGATATACAGCATGGTGATTCAATATGTGTATCTTGTAGAAAATGATTAAATGATTCTTGCATGCATTAATATTTGAATTGATTCAAGTGCTATTTTTAACTAGTGTATGCTTCTTATAAAAATAGTATATAAAAATCACAAATCATCAAGTAGATCGTTAAGGCGTGGTTAAATATAAAATAAATATAAAACAAAGGGATATTTATCTAAATTCATCACAGTTTTAAAAATTGAAGATGTCCAGATAAATAAATTCTGATGCACTTAATGATTACATAACAGCATAGTATAAAAAGTGAAGAAAAGCTCACTTCTGCAAATGTTTGAATTTTTTGGATTGGAAAATTAGAATTTCAGTAGGTATGTCACAGTAGCATCAAACTGTGTCACCTTGCTCATTACACTTTACAAAGACATATCCCATTCTCAAAGGATATTTAAGCAGATCTCAGAACTGGGACTCGAAAGTAGGTCCTCGGGAATTTTGTTGTTGTTTCGACTTAATGCAGTGCCCCCCGCCCCGCGTGCACCCCTAGTTGGTGACGTGGCGTTCTTAAGTTTGATTGATTCATACGTTTCATTCCAAAACTGTTTGCTCTCTTCCACGCGTTAGGGACCCGTCTGTAAGAGATACACCCAGGGAAGGCCCCTGCGAGCATGCAGCGCCTCTGCCCTCTGCATGCCCCCCACCCCTCCTCACCCTGCCCTCTGATGTGCTGTCGGGTGCGCTGTTCCCTCGTCTCCACTGTGTCCGTGAGACTTACAGCACGTGCTGATCAACGCGATGATAGCAACTCCCCACTCATGTTCAGCATGGCGCGGGGCGGCTCTGGTTTGGCCCGCTTCCTTCCCCCGCGTGCCAGTTCTCGTGCGCATGCATCCGCCCTTTCTTCCAGCTCGGAGCGAGGAACTTAACTCTGGGAGAACGTTGACATGTCGGAGCGTATGTGTGCTCTGTATCTTTTTCTAACTGAGAAGAGAGGGCCCATTCGAACCTGATCGATGCTCTCCCTTCCACAACCAGTTCCCGGAGGAGACGGAGCTGGACCTGCTGTCGCTAACCGGGGAAGGGCCGGCCCACCACCCGCCCGCCAGCGACGGGCCGCGCCCCGCCTTCGGGCCCCCCAGGACCCCAGCAGCCTTCCCGCCGGGCCTGGCCTTCCCCCCCGAGGAGGGCCGCCGGGACGACAGCCTGTCGTCCAGCAGCGAGGACTCGGACAAGGACGACAAGGACGAGGACCACGAGAGGGAGCGGTTCTACATCTACAGGAAGCCCTCGTGAGTAGCCTCCCGGTGAGACGAGCCTGGGGCGGCACCGCGGAATCCAGAACAGAGCATTATCTGTAACCGCGGCCGGAGTGAGCTGACAGACGTGGTCACGGTTTACCAGTGCCAGTTAGCTCCATGTGGCACTGCTTCTTGTCCTGTTCTTCTGGATTTGAGTACAATCCGGGAGGATGTGCAGAGTTGTCAGATTGCCGTTTGCAAAGACGAGACCCCCTCCCACAGGTAGAGTGTGGTCCGCGTCCCACCGGACGCTCAGCACTGGGCACCCCGCCTGGCACGTGCTCGCGCTCAGCTCAGCTCTCAGGCGCTGAAGGAGATGTGGCTCTTTCAGGGGAAACGTCACTTGCCATGGGCTAGTCGAGTCATTGGTGTGAGTTTATAAAATAGCAGAATGTGTCTACAGACTGCTGCTCACGGAAAATAGCATGTGACAAACTCATCCTGTTCGCTGCAGTGTAATGACCGCTGTCCTTTCCGTAGACATACGTCTCGTAAAAAAGCCACGGGCTTCGCCGCCGTCCACCAGCTGTTCACAGAGCGCTGGCCGACAGCGCCGGTCAGCCGAGGTCTGAGTGGCACAGCGACAGAGAGGAATATCGACTTTGAACTTGACATCCGGGTTGAGATCGATAGTGGGAAATGCGTGCTCCACCCAACCACCCTTCTCCAGGAGCACGACGACATCAGCTTGAGAAGGTGAGCGAGCGGTCGGCGGCTTCGGCACGTGAAATGCCCCCTGTCCGTCACCGAATTCCTGCAAACTTCGCCCTCACCCCAAGCGCAGCTGTGCAGCGTGGATTTAAACATAGGTGTAGTGTTTGAGTGGGTATCTGTGTAACATACTGCTTCTTTAAATGAGCGTGTAATGTTTTCTGGCAACCAGACATGGATATCTGATTTAGGTAGAAAGTGTGTTAATTAGAACAGCTAAGGGTTTGGAATTCTCCTTCAAAAAGTGTGACTGTCTCAAGTCCTCTCTGTCCTCATGCTGTGAGCACTGCTGCTCTGGCGAGCAGCGCGATGCTCGGGTGCCTCCTGGCTACTGGGAGTCTGGAGGGCCCGTAAAGAAAGAAGAAAGGACAGTTGCACAGGACGCCTCAGAATGCGAAGGTTGTCCGGGCGCTCCCTGCGGCTTCTCCATTTGTGTCCACTGTTAAAGAAACAGTGGTGTACGCAGGCTTAACGGTAGATTATTTTTTTTCTTTGAATTTTTGTTCTGCTTTTCTTTCCTCATCTAAAAATATTGTCAGGACACATTAATTGTGTGGGCGAGTAGACGCTGCAAGGGTGGAGTGCTGTCTTTGGAGCTGGAGACAGATCCACGGGGGTCCATTAGCCATTCTGTCTACCTTCTGTATGTTTGCAGCTTTTCATAATAAAAGGTTTTTAAATGATTGTTAAAAGATTTTTAAATGATTTTTAAAAGATTTTTATTATTTTTCATAATAAAAGATTTTTATTTGTGTCTGAGGAACCTTCGATAAAATGAGAAGATAAAAGACACTCTAAACAGTTAAATTCTTACAAATGTAGTAGTTTAGCAATGATAAAAAGATGACCTTAATTTTGGTTGAATCATACTAAGGAAACCACGATGCATTCTTCTGTTTTCACCTCTGTAAAGGGCAGTTCCATTTGCTTTAAGCTTCTATGTGCATGTGAAATGCCTGTGACCTCAGGGAAGTGTAAAGAGAACAGTGCTGCGTGCTGTGGAGCTGACGGCAGAGACGTCACCCGGGCCGGGCGTGAGCCCGTGCAGCTAGGGACACTGCGGAGCTGTCCTTTGTCGCCTTGGTTCATGGAGGATCACGTGCCGTTGACTGTATAAATATAAACCCGAATTTAAAACGCAAGGAGATAAATGTCCTTTTAGAGAAAGAGAAAACGTTTTTCTTTTTCTAGGAGTTACGATAGGAGTTCCAGGAGTTTAGATCAAGATTCCCCTTCCAAGAAGAAGAAGTTTCAAACTAACTATGCTTCCACCACCCACTTAATGACTGGCAAGAAGGTGCCATCGTCCCTGCAGACGAAGCCGAGTGACTTAGAGACCACGGTGTTTTACATCCCCGGAGTCGATGTGAAGGTAAACGTGGTGTCCCGGCCGCGGGATTCGACGGCCCGTGTCGGCGCTGGTGTCCCATCGCGCGTGTTCGTCCTTCTCCGCTTACGTTAAAATGAGCGTGTCCAGCGTCGTTCTCTAGCACACCCACACTCTGAACGTCAAAGCATCAGGTTACAGCTTTTTCCGTGAACTTGGGGCTGAAATTAATTTGATTTTCCATACATTGATATCCCTTGACATACTCACTAAGCCTTGCCTAGTGCTACTTTAGTAAGTAACTACTTTGTAGATTCTAGAATTATAGAATCCTAGAATGTTAACATAAAGAGAACTTGATTATCTGGAATGATCGTCTTAATTTTTAAAAAATGGAAAAAAAAAAAAGCTAAGAAACTTGCTAGGCTCACAAAGCTGACTTTCGCAAACGGAACCGGCGTTCTTTCTACCACATTTTCCTGCATCTCTTGGTTTTCCGTGCCTGCGTGCTTTTCATTCTGAGGTTTGTTTTTTCCCTCAGTTGCATTACAATTCCAAGACGCTAAAGACGGAGTCGCCCAACGCGTCCAGAGGATCCTCCCTGCCGCGGACGCTGTCCAAAGAGTCCAAGCTGTCCGGTATGCGAGAGAGTGCGGCGCCTCCTTCTCCTCCTTTGCCTCACACTGCCCAGGGCAAGACTAACTCCCTGCTTCCTCCCCAGCCCCCACCTCTGCCCGCAGGTATTCACGGAGAACCGCCTTTGCCTCTAATCTGTGTCCTACCGTAGCCTGTAGTCACGCCTGCTTGCTCTAGCGGGGCCTTCAGATTCACGGGGTTAAGGGGACACGGGGGTATAGGCTCAGTGACGGCCGGGTACAGCTCATATAGGAAGCGAGGGCCAGTGACCGTTGCTTGTTTTCCAAATCGCTATGTCTTAGAATGTCAGTTGTTAGAATAAATTTAAGATTAATAGTTTAGATCTGTGTGTATTGAGAAGTTTTACGCGGTTCCGTTTGGGGAGCATATGATAGAGGTGGAAACTTAGCACAGACTTGTGTATCGACCCAGGGAAGGCAGCACACTGGGCTTCGCCACGTCTATGAACCGTCCATCATTGCGTAGCAGATGGCCCCGAACTTGGTGGCTCAGACCCTCCAGCACAGTGTCTGTGGATCAGAAGTTCAGGGGCGGTTTGGCTGGTGACTCCGACTTCACACTCTCCTGGGAAGGGGCCGTTCTCGGGAGGCTGGCGGGGTCTGAGAACTGCTTCCATCATCCTGTGTGTTTCACGCGGTCGCACACTGGTGCTTGAGCCGCCCTCACCCCGCCGCCCGGACCTCTCCCCGGGGCGCTGAGTGTTCCCAGCACAGAGCAGCAGGCTTCCCTCGAAGGGGAGCATGGTTGAAGCTGCACTCTCCCTCTCTGCTCGGCCTCAGGGCACGCACCATCACCGCCAGGGCCCCCTGTGGATCTCCCCACTCAGCCCAGCTAGGCCGGGGAAGGGGCGCCACTGGGCGTGAATGCCGGGGGCCCAGGGCCGCCGGAAGCCCGGTCAGACTGTGGCCACCACCCCACATGGATGATCCTGACGTGTATAGAATTACCACACAAAGGGGACATCAGACCAGCCAGGGATGATCCGAAAAAAATCTCGAGGGGAGATGATGGAACTTGGTCTATAAATCTTTTTAAATAGCCAGTAATCGTCATAGTAACGCCTAACGTTTTTTTATACCATTTTTCAGCTGACAAGGCACATCTGTATGCATTAAATACAGGACAGATACTATTGTCCTCATTTAAGACACGAGGAAGTTGATTTTCCTTCCTGGGTTTATAAAATTAATACATGTCGAGATGGAAGCCAAAGTGAGCGAAGTCCAAGTCGGCTGCTACTCTCCCCATGTGGGAACAAGGAAGGAGCGATGGCAGCCCATGGGGGTGGGCATTGTCAGTGGGGACGGGACAAGAACATAGGAGAGCCTGGACACAGTGACTTTTTCTCAATGGTCACATATCGTCCAAGTTCTCTATTTCTTAAATGGACACGATAATGCTAATGACACTTAGAAAAGTGCGAACCAGAAAAACTGAACCAAAATGTGTGAGCTAGAGCAAGTAGGAGTAACTACTGTGTCGTGTACGTCATTAGTCATCTTCTATTATAACGTTAACGTTTTTCTCCACCTGCTACTTCTATTGCATTCTTGTGTGGTTTTAAATATAGGGCGCTTCCCCTGACTAAACTGTCATATAATTATATGATTTTAATTTCTCACGAAGTGATCTTATGTGTTCCGGGAACTATTTCGCAAACTCACCCGGCATTTCTCACCGTTCCAGCCAAAGGAAAAGGAAGCGGAGGGGTGAAGACCGCCAAGCTGTACGCCTGGGTGGCGCTTCAGTCCCTGCCGGAGGAGATGGTCATCAGCCCCTGCCTGCTGGACTTCCTGGAGAAGGCGCTGGAGACCATCCCCATCACGCCCATCGAAAGGAATTACGCCGGTGCGTGGGCTCCCGGCGGGCGTGCTCCCCATCACGTGCATCCCGGGGGGTCGCTGTTGAGTGTGATTACGCGGTATACGCAGCGATGCGGTAAAGTAATTATAGAGCTGAAAAGAGCTCGAGGGATCATCGCGTCCTCGTTCGCGAATCAGGACACGAGGGCCGCTGAGGCCGTGCGGGTCCCCACGGGCTCTGCTGTGGGTGGTGGGGTCGCGCCGAGGGCCCAGGGGCGCTGTGGCAGGCGGGGCGGAGGCCGCCCACCCAGTCACCCTGGCGTCACCCCAGCCCGCGGGCAGACGGGGTTGACATGGGGCTCCCCCGCCACCCCGGTGTCACCTGCCCAGTCACCGCAGTGAAATGTAACCAGAGTATTTCGGCAGCCGTGAGCTCCCGAGACGAAGACGTGGGCCACTTCGAAATCCCGGACCCCTTGGAGGAGTCGACAGCGTCCCTGGTGTCGTCTTCCACGTCGGCCTACGCGTCCTTCCCCGTGGACGTCGTGGTGTACGTGCGGGTGCAGGTGAGCACACGGCCCGGCCGTCGCACGGAGCAAGGCTCCCTCCGGCTCGTGGGAACCTTCCAGCATCCCTCCCTCGGTCCGGGGGCCGCGTCTGTCTGTCACGGCTGGGAGCCCGCCAGGACCTCGGGGAAGGTCATGTGCAACTTCATGTATTTCCGCTGAGGCGGTGCACAGAGCCTTGGGTTTTCAAAATTCAAATCCCATACAGCTGTGGCAAAAATAATGTCGAAGTCAAAATCCTTGTTAGCATGCTGTGCCTTTTTATTATGGCACCTGGATTTCTTGCCGTTATGGTCCTTTTTGAGCAGATATAAAGTATAATTGGGATGTAAAGTCAGGATAGTACCTTTGTTAAATTTTTGCTGAGAATTAAGTCATTTTTGTCTAATACTTTATGCTAAAGTGCAGTCCTTTGGGAGTATATGTTAGCATCTGATCGAGTACATTTACTAAGCAGGGTTTGAAAACTCCTTGTATCTAAACTTCAGCATTTAGTTTTACCCTCGATTAAAATATTACAACCAGTCTCGGGAAAAGCAGGAATGCTAGCAGTCATCTCTTCAGATCGTTTTCTTCTATAGCAGTTTGGCCAGAGAGCTTCCTTCTGGCGTTTGCACTAGCTTTTCTTGAGATCGGATGACAACACGTGGCAGGCGAGCCTCAGAGCTTACACAACTTTTATTAATGCAACAGTCTTCGTACATTTTAGTAAAAGGGAAATTCCTAACTTTAAAAGATTTGCTCATGAACACGTATAATGTGAACACAAAATGCTTTAATGTTCTGAATTATCTAACTCTCTAAGTGTTTGTCACTCAGAGCTAGCTGGTCAAATATTTAGATTTTTAAAAATGATTATCATTTTGTTAGTACATGGGTTTATGTGTCCTATGCCTTTGTAAAAGCTAGCACATTAAACACAAAATTCTTTGTGTCAAATTGGGTACATGCGGACTGAAGTGGAAATGTACTATTTGGAATCCAGTGTGAAATTTTTTCGCCATTTGGAACCTTTTTTTCCTTTTTCTCCGTCTACACTCAGCCCTCGCAGATCAAGTTCAGCTGTTTGCCGGTATCGAGGGTGGAGTGCATGCTGAAACTGCCCTCCCTGGACCTGGTGTTCTCGTCCAACCGAGGGGAGCTGGAGACCTTGGGGAGCACGTGTCCTGTGGAGACGCTGTCCCCTGGCGGGGGCGCTGCGGCCCCGAGCGGGGCGAAGGCCTCTGCCAGCAAAGCCGGGACGCCGGGTGAGACACAGTCCTTATCCCGCCGGCGTGAAGCCACAGACGGTCTTAAAGACGTTTTTAATAGCGATATATGTATTTCTAAGTCAATGAATTCGGAAAGGAGAGTGTTTGAGAATTAGAGGATGTATAGAAAAGATCTATAGTAGATCAAAGTTTTGAGTCTATTTGGTTGGTTGCATTTAAGAGTCATCAGTTTTGCAAATGGAAAATAAAAATATACAGAGTTATCCTGAAAGAATTTATCGTTGTTAAAATTCTAGTAAGTAGTGTGTGTGTGTGAGAGAGAGAGAATGTGTATGTATATTTTTTTTTTAATTGGAAATTTTGTTCCCAAACGCAGATGTCTTCTTCGTGAAAGGGAGGAGGCAGGCGACAGAGAGATTTAGAGAGACGGGGAAGGGCCGGGGGTGCGGGAAAGCCCCCGGAGGTGGACGGGCTCACGGGTGGGTTCTGAGTCTCACTGTCAGAGCGCCATCCAGCTGCAGTGTGACGGTGTTCTCTGGGTGGAGGGAGGACAGGGAGAGCCGGTGGCCACGTCAGCAGTTCGGAGTTGGTCGTTAGTGACAGCAGCAATGGTGAGACAGAGGGCCAGGGGTGGGCTTGACACGGCAGACGTAGAAATTGTTAGACAGTGATGTGGTGATGCACTGCAAGACAGGGCATTAGACGCGGGACAGGCGACAGGTCACTCCCGGGGTTCAGGCTGAGCTGCCCGCAGGGAACCAGCACCGCTGGAGAGGGGGCGCAGTGAGGAAGGGCAGGTGGTGGGCGACGACCAGAGGACTTGTGCTTTGGACGCGGCGAGCTTCACATGCCTGTGACCTGTTCTCATGCAGTGCCAGGTGACCGGTCCCGAGCGACAGGTGTATCCAAAGGGACTGGACCTGGACATGCATATTTTGGAATCATCAGCAAACTCGTATAACGCTCTGTTCAGAGTTTAAAGCGTGTTTAGCGTGTTTGGACTTGACCTGCCTGCCTACGGCAAACGCTGGCTCTCTCAGGAAGAGGTCTTTAACGTATGTGTTTATGCACCTGCCTCTGTTTCCCGTGACACGTGGACTCCAGCTGTGCAGTTGGATTTTTTCACAAGTTTGTTCTGCGCACTCTTTGCTTAAACCCCATGGTCCCGTGTCCCTTCCACTGCTGCCTCTGTGGGTGCAAAGGAGAAAAGAAACGGAAGCCAGGCAGGTGGCACTCGTGTGTGTGAGTAGTGGTTTCAGAGAAGGACGGTTTCCAGGGTAAGTTAGGCGGAAAGTAGGTCTGCGTCCTTGTTTTGTTTGCAGGGAATTAAATCCATTGGTGAGTCACTGCGTGGGTATTTCTGTCTGATTCTCGCGTCGGGTTTGGTTCTCGAGGCTGTGTCGTGGCCCGCTCCTTCTCTTTCCCGGGGCGCGTAGGTGAAACGCGGGTCTCCCGTGTTCCCGGCAGGGTCGTCGGCACTGGGCAGCCCCCTAGGCAGAAGCCGGCACAGCAGCAGCCAGTCCGACCTGAGCACGCCCAGCAGCAGCTCGTCCGGCCTGAGCTTCACCGCCTGCATGTCCGACTTCTCCCTGTACGTGTTCCACCCCTACGGCGCGGGGAAGCAGAAGACCACCGTGTCGGGCCTCGGGCCGGGCTCCGGCGGACTGGGTATGCGCGCGCCGCGGTGTCCCCTCCGAACGTAGAGCTCCTGTCAAGCTCTGATCTGCTCAGACACCGGGACAGGTGCACTTCATCATGGCTCCAAAACGATCAGGAGCTTCTTAACTTTCCTCCTGGTGGTACCTAGCCTGTCTCTGCAGAGCAGCAGAAATGTGAAATAAGTCAGTCAGGTAAATTAACTCTACGAGAGTCTTAAGACCCAGAGTATTTTGTAAGTGACACGAAGAGCACAGTGATCTCTTTGGACATGAGGTTATTGATGTTGCTTAAATGTTTAACCATATCACTGTTTGTGTAAGAAATTACGTTCTACAAATAGTGAATTTTTAAAGTGTGCGCATCATGTTTGTTTTAACTTAAAATGAGACTGTCGTTGTCGTCGTTACTATTAGATATTTAGAGAGCCTTAATGTCACTGGCATTTCCAAGTGCGGATTCACCACTAACAGTGCTCATTGGATCATTCTAAAATGATTTTCACGGACGGCACGTGACTGGGTAGCTGCGTGTGCACGTGTGCACACATGTGTGTGTCTTCTCTTTAAAGGGAACGTGGACGAAGAGCCCACGTCCGTCACCGGTCGGAAAGACTCGCTGAGCATAAACCTGGAGTTCGTGAAAGTGAGCTTGTCCCGCATACGGCGCTCCGGGGGTGCCTCCTTCTTCGAAAGTCAGTCGGCAAACAAGCCTGCAAGCAAGATGGACACCACGCTGATAAACATATCCGGTATTCAGTTTTTACAGCGTTTTAATTAAAATACCGTTTTCCAGAGTTAAACAAGGGCCTTTTTAACAGCATTTAAATACTTGTTTAATTTAAGGACATTAAGCTTTAGGGATAAATTGTCGTGAAGGAGAGACTAACAGTCCAGCCTAGTGTGCTCGCTCAGGCCAAGAGACTTCTAGATAGATACACAGAAGCATCACCTGACGGCTAACCGATGCCTGTCTACATCGCCGAAATCTGCTGCTTCACTTGTCTACCATGAGTGGGTGAAATGTCTGCCTTTTTATTTGATTTTCTAATTGTAAGTTCTTCAAACACTAAAGGAGGGATGAGTTAAATTTTTGCTAGATGTCATAGGTCTCGAGTTGTGTGTGTGTGTGTGTGTGTTGTAGGCTTTGTAACTAGCTGTGTAACTATGGGCAAAACACGTGAGCATCTAAAATTAAATACACGTGGAACATTTTGAAGAATTCGGAGTACTATGTGAGTGAAAACTTAAAATTATTAATCAAACAAGTATAGCAAGTACACTCAACGCAGTACTCATGCAACAGACAGCCTGTGTTTTGTGGTGCAGGTGAGCCACGCACCCCGCTAGGGGACGGAGGGTGCAGGTGTGACTAAGGCAAGGTCTTAGGATAGGCAGGTAAGTGACAGTGTGATAAGTGCTGCAATACAGGTTCATATAATGAGAAGGAGACAATAAATTCTGTTTAATATGAAAAATCAAAGCTATCTTCACAAAGGAAATGGTATTTGGGCCAGATCTTTACAATAGGAATATTCTTAGCTATAGCAACATGGCATTTAATGGCACAGAAGTATCGAAAAGTACCCTTTTGGATCACACTTTGGTTCACTGAGGCCGAAGCATAGGTAATAACTGGATATTTAATGGTCGTACAGAGCAGGCGGGGACAGAGTAGGAAAGAAGCTGGCTAGACGTAGAGCTGGCAAAACAGACCAGGACCAGATGGGGGTCGGGGGGTGACTGGTATGCCAGGCACAGGTAGGGTGCTGAGCCCTTGGGCAGTGAGTGGTCGTTAGAGGTTTCTCAGAAACGGGATGTCATTGTCATTGTCATCCCCAACGGTAACAATACTGTGTCGTCCATTTAAAACTCAGTGAGGGCGGATCTCACGTTAAGCATTCTGACCGCACATGCACACGCACACAGACGAAATGGTGTATGGCTCATAACACAAGCGTGCGTGTGTGCGTGTGGCTGCACGCGCACACAGGAGGGATGACGTTTTGGACCCGCGCTTTGGGAAGAGCCGACGGCAGCACCGACAGCGGGAGAAGACCGGGGTTCGAGGAGGCTGTTGGAATAGACCGAGCGATAGGGCACGGAGGCCTGAATGGTGACAATGAAAAGGAGATGGTTTCAGGAGAAACAGAGACCCACGAGCTCGGGGACAAGTTGTGTGAGGAGCAGTGGAGGAGACAGGGGTGCCTCATACTTTTAGCTCGGGTGACTGAAGGGGCAGCGAGGTCATTAACATAGACAGGACATAAAGGAGGAGGTGCCTCTAGGCCCGTCGGTGGAAGGGTCCAGTAGGCAGTTGGCTGATGGGCTGTGTGGACGGGCTCAGGCTGAAACCAGGACCTTCCGTGTGGGCAACACGGTGTGACTGCTACAGGAGCCAGGGCGGGTGACAGGGCAGCACGCACAGTAGGGCGGCAGTGTGTCCAGGGCCGGGCAGGGGGCGGCCATCAGAACACTTCAGACCGATGAGCATCCACTCCGTGTGCAGAAGGAAAGGGGTCGTAGGCCTCCCGGCTCTGGTCTGCAGCGGCCCTGCGGGCGTGTGTCCCAGCTCAGCCCGATGAGGCACCTGCCGCGTCTGAGCAGGGCCCAGAGCTAAAGCGGACGGCCGTCTGTGAGCCCCACCTCCAGGAGGGGCTGGAGCTCAGACTGTTAGAATGAGCTGTTCTTCGCGTGTGTGGGAGGAGCACGTTATCACTTACCAGTCATACTGTGCGACTTATTTTCGTATGTCGCAAATTGTAGCAATTATAATTCCATTGGGGAAGATACCATGTCATAGTATATGTAGCACGTGAAGATACCAGAGGTTTTGGACACCTGTTCTAACGAATTGCATTTGTGTGTGTCAGCCGTCTGTGACATAGGGTCTGCTTCCTTTAAATACGACATGCGCCGACTCAGCGAAATCCTGGCGTTTCCCAGAGCCTGGTACCGGAGGAGTATTGCACGACGCCTGTTCCTTGGGGACCAGACTATCAATCTGCCCAGTAAGTCTGTTTTGCGGCTGTAACTGTATCTAGGTTGGTTCTAATTTTGGTCACACAGTAACGAGACCCATGGCCGGTGACGGCAGACTGGGACCCCGTATCGGAAACGTCCGAGCCCCTCCAGCGTGCGCGGCACGCGGCCGGGCAGCCGGCCTGCTCGGGCGTTACGCTCAGCTGACTTTCATCCTGACGGCTGCTCTGTAACCTCGGAAAATCCCACAGATTCCTTCCCAGTCCAGCGCGGTGGGTTAGGCAGGGAGACGGAAAATGCCGGGCACTGGCGGCGTGCGAGTGACCGGGGGCAGCGCGACGCGGCCGGAGGCGTCAGGAGTCAGTCGCGGTCTCGTCCTCCTCTGTCAGTGGGGACAGGGCACTCTCCGCGTTTCTGGGGCGCACTTCGCAAGCCACAAGCCATGCAGGGGTCAGCCGGAGAACGAGGAGGGCCACGTAGTGTGATTGGAAACGGCGCGTGGCACAAGCTGTCGTTCCGTGACGTGGTGGCTTCACCCCGCTGACGGTGTTTTCGTTTCTCCCCGTCCGCCAGCCTCCGGTCCGGGGACACCGGACTCCATCGAGGGGGTGAGCCAGCACCTGTCGCCGGAGTCGTCGAGGAAGGCTTACTGCAGGGCCTGGGAGCAGCCCAGCCAGTCGGCCTCCTTCACCCACATGCCTCAGTCGCCCAACGTGTTCAGCGAGCACGTGACCAACAGCAGCATGTCCCCGGGCACGGCGGCCCAGAGCCTGAAGTCGCCGGCGTCCATGAGGTCCAGGAGCGTGTCCGATTCCTCCGTTCCCAGAAGAGGTGACGCTGCTCTCTTTGTCATCGGCAGCCCTCCGGTGTCCCCAACATGATTCTGCTTTGTCACCCCCAGATTTCTGCCCAGCTGTGGGGAGACAGACTCTTGCAGGTTTTCATGGGAGATGGAGGGCCCCCAAACCAGACACCAAACAAACGCCTTAAAGTATCTGCCCGCAGAAGAGACAGCCGGGTGCCTGGTAGCTTTGCAAAGGGCTAGGGGGAGGGGCCTGAGCATACTCTTAGGGTGCCCCTGGGGTACAGTCATTTTTAGAAGGAAAACAAACCTGCAGCATTGTGACACGGTTCACGCGGAAAGTTAATCTTTGTGTCCAGTCGTTCTTTGACTCACCCGGCGTTTTCCAAGCTCTCGTACGCGCTCAGCGCCCGCCTTGCATCTGAGCATATGGAAATGAGCGCCACGTCAGGTCACGGGTGAAGCTGGAGTGTGAGGGGCAGGTGTGGGAGTCGAGGCGTACTCGGGTCCCTGAGACATGGGGGCAGGCGCGCGGTGGCCCGCACACCCGCCCTGTGTGTGGCAGCCAACGCTCAGGGTTCCCCCCTAGGCGAGGACATCCCCGCGGCCGAATGGCCTGTGCGGCTGTGTCCCCTGCACACCCGAACTCCCTCGTCGGAGGAGGCCCCCAGGACCTCAGAGGTTTCGAGAAGAAAGGCTGCCAGGTTTACTCCACATCCAGTAAAGGCGGCTATTATCTCAGAGGCCACACGAAAGCTATGGAGTACAGGCTCGAGCACAAGGAAATCCTTGTTGGATTTGGATCATAGCGATGAGTGGTTTTTGCTTTGTAATCGCCGAGCATCGAGGTGAATAAATTGTGCATCGATTTTTCTCTTTTCAGATTCACTTTCAAAAACATCAACCCCTTTTAACAAATCGAACAAAGCGGCGAGTCAGCAAGGGACGCCGTGGGAAACGCTGGTCGTGTTCGCTATCAACTTGAAGCAATTAAACGTTCAAATGAATATGAGCAATGTCATGGGGAACACCACGTAAGCTCTTCAGATACGAAGAAAATAGAACCAGTCATTCGTTTTCATTTTTCTTATATTGTAAAGCAGTTCAAAAACTTTTTTGAAATGTTTGAGTCAGTAAAAACACTACATAAAAGATTTAAAATTGTGCTCTCCTGAAAATGGCTTAATCTAATCCTAACGATACGATAATATAAAACAGCATGAAATATATGTTCTAAAAAGAGAGAAACTTATATGGAAAATCGTGTCATTTTCTAGCTAAGAAGAAAGCCTTACCATGAATGTTAATGTTTGAACATTTGCCACAGTTTTTAGAAGAAGTGGATTCTATCGTCAAACTTATTTGGAACCATCTGACTCTTGTTGAAATCGTGACGCTGGGAGCCGTATGTCCGGTTAACCTCCCTGCCCTTTCTTTTAGGTGGACGACAAGTGGTTTGAAGAGCCAGGGCCGTCTGTCGGTGGGAAGCAACCGAGACCGGGAGATAAGCATGTCCGTCGGCCTGGGCCGGTCTCAGTTAGATTCCAAAGGGGGCGTCGTCGGAGGGACCATAGACGTCAACGCTTTGGAGATGGTCGGTAGGTTGAAATTTTACAACTGAAAAAATACGTTGCAAAAACTTCTTAAAAACTGATGTTGATGAGTTGTTCCCCATTGGGCGTTGGTGTGACAAGTAATTATGATTTCTGTGTCAGCTCACATTTCTGAACATCCCAATCAGCAGCCCAGTCACAAGATTCAGATCACCATGGGCTCCACCGAAGCCCGGGTGGACTACATGGGCTCGAGCATCCTCATGGGCATCTTCAGCAATGCCGACCTCAGGCTGCAGGACGAGTGGAAGGTGAACCTGTACAACGCCCTGGAGTCAAGCATGACCGACAAAAGGTAGCGGGGAAATAGTGCTCTCTGGACGCTGTGTGTGGCTGCTCAGTGAGAAAGCACTAACAATTCATTTTTCTTGCAAAGTGATTTCATATTATGCAGTGAATGTGCATGAAAAAGCTGGGTGGGGAAGAGACATTTTCTCGTTGTACTTTTAAACTGTCTTCTATAAGACAGATGTGTAAAGACTGTTTTGTGTTCTAGTGAAATTTTCGTCCATGGAGATTTGAAGTGGGATATTTTCCAAGTCATGATATCGAGATCAACCACGCCAGACCTGATAAAAATAGGGATGAAGCTCCAGGAATTCTTCACGCAGCAGTTCGACACCAGCAAACGAGCTCTGTCCACCTGGGGGCCAGTTCCTTATCTCCCACCGAAGACGATGACAAACAACTTAGAGAGAAGTTCACAAGAACAACGTAAGACTTAGAACCAAGCCTTTAGATGTGCTCCAATCCTCCTTTACCGTAATTAATGACGCCTAGGACCACACTTAAAAAGTGACCCATGTGCTCTTACCCTGTGCGCCCCCAGAGTCCTTGGTTTCCTGCCCACCGGTGGAATCAGAGGCTGTCATTTGTTATCTGCCCCACCCCCCAACTCACCTACAAGCACACGCACCCTTAATTAATTGTGACAGTCCCATGTTGTGGTTCAGAGCGTGGGCTATGGAATCAGACGTCCAAGTTCAGATTTCTTAGCTGTGTCCTGTTAGGAGATCATTATTTCCACTCAGTAATTCAGTCAGCGAGTATGTATTAAGCATAACCACGTCCTTAGGCACTGCTTTGGGCATAGGCGGTCTCCTAGTGCAGGGGTCCCAGACCTGTCCGGCACCAGGGACTGGGGCTCCTGTGAGAATCTAGTGCCTGATGACCTGAGGTGGAGCTGAGGTGGTGATGCCAGCGCTGGGGAGCGGCTGCAGATACAGATGGAGCTTTGCTCACTGGCCCACCACTCACCTCCTGCTGTGCGACCCGGTCCCTAACAGGCCCCGTCCCCTGTACTAGTGGGCAAAGTTCCTGTCCTCGTGGAGTTGATATTCTAATGGGGGAGAAAGACCATAATTTACTTAACCCCTCTTCTGCTTCACTTGAGGGGTCTAGAGGAAACACCTCGTTTACAGAGTTACTGAGAGAGTTGGGTAAAACTTCCTGCAAGCACGTAGTCAGTCATTCGTCATTACAGTGGTGTCGATTGTAATTATCGTGAGAAAGTCACTCTCTCCCGTAGGTCCGCCCATCCCAGTGCAGCTTCTCTTCCCAGACTGCGTCTTTATGACCCTCTGCTTCATGTCAGGCAGGGGCCGAGTGCCGTGTTTGTGTTGCAGCTGAGGCCCTGCAGCGTGGCAAGTAGCTGCCCGCTGCCTTCCTGCGGCCCGCGGGGCGTGCACGGGGCACGTCGGGGTAAGTGGCCTTTGCTCTTCTTGCAGTGCTTGACGCAGCGCATCACCGGCACTGGCCCGGAGTGCTGGAGGTGGTGTCCGGATGCCACATCTCCTTGTTTCAGATCCCCCTGCCGGAAGATGGCATGCAGTTCGGGGGCTCCATGAGCTTACATGGAAACCACATGACACTAGCCTGTTTTCACGGCCCAAACTTCCGTTCAAAATCCTGGGCCCTGTTTCACTTAGAAGAACCAAATATTGCTTTTTGGACCGAAGCTCAGAAAATCTGGGAAGATGGTAAACTGACACATTTCAAGCTTTTACTCTTTCCTACCTTCTGATATCACATGGCAAAGTAATTTTCCTTCCTCGTCTCTTTTGCTTGTGACAATGTTTCTGAAGTCCATCTCCATGTGCTATAATGTACCTGACATGTCACGGAGTTCACTGCCAGTGAGTCAATATAGATCTATAAAGTCTGGCACGTGTTAAAGAACTTACTTCTGAACTTGCCATTTGCTGTTTCTTACTTAGGCAATTATCATCTCTGCTGTTGTGGCTGACCATAGCCATAATATTAGTTATCATAAATATTTCTTATAAAAGCATGTATAGAAGACACACAGGGCTAGTGTAAGGAAATTATTTGCCAGTCAAGACTATACTGTAAAACTTTTACAGGCAAGGCTATGCTTTTACCTCTATTTACAGTGATAACCCAGTTCTTTTTTAGCTTCCATTTCCTAATAATGAACAAAAAAATGGTTGGTGCTCTCCAACTTTTTTTTTTTTTTTTTTTTTTTTTTAGTTATAACAATTTATTCTTACTGGGACTCAATCCAGTTATAACTAAAGAAAAATTATGTGATTTTTTTCTCACTTATTTACTCCTCCATTTCACAATCCATCCTACCTATGTATGACTTAGCTAAACTTATTGCTCTAAGGCCACAACTATTTTCTTGCATCTAAACATAGCCTGTCTTATTTTTTTTCCCTCTAGGCTCTAGTGATCATTCTACCTATATTGTACAAACACTGGATTTTCATCTGGGCCATAACACCATGGTTACCAAACCGTGTGGCGCTTTGGAAAGTCCTATGGCGACGATAACCAAGATAACAAGGCGTCGCCATGAAAACCCACCCCACGGAGTGGCCAGTGTGAAGGAATGGTTCAATTACGTTACAGCCACGAGGAACGAAGGTTACATTTTTTTTTATTTTGTGGGGAGAGATTTGGTTTTTTGTTGTTTTGTTTTTGTTTCTTATTTGGAGTTCTGTTGACTGAGTCATTTAGAATATAAGTGGAGGGAGAATTTTTATTTTGTCAATAAAAGAAGTTTCATTTCACTCCTGCTAAGATAACTAATGATAGTAGTACATGATTTTACCACCTGGTAATGCCACTCTTGTAGACTGAAATTACTTTACATGTAACTGAAAACATTAAAAACAAAATTGGTCTAAATAAATGAAATTAAGTTTATGATAATTGGAAAATGATATTTATGTACTAATATTTATGTACTAATATATAATAATGATAGTAGTACATGATTTCACCACCCTGGTAATGCCACTCTCGTAGACTGAAATTATTTTACATGTAACTGAAAACATTAAAAATAAAATTGGTCTAAATAAATGAAATTAAGTTTATAATAATTGGAAAATGATATTTATGTACTAATTTATGATATTTTTGTACTAATGCTAAACATTGGAAGTCTGGTAGAGTTATTACACAACTAAGCAATAGAATGCTACAAACTTTAAGATTCGGGATGGATAGAATAAAATGAAACCAAATAGTAATATTCCTGTGAAGTCATAAGTTTATAAGAGAGTGGCTCTGATGAGTTTTCTCATTTGATTAGATTTATCAGTCTTGTAATAATGTAGTCATGAAATTCTTTATTTTGTGGTTTTTATTTTCGAGTTTAGAATACTGCTTTTACTAATTATTTAATTTGTATTGGAACAATGACTAGATTGAGGCATGTTACTGTTTTACTTAAAAATGATTTTTCAAAATGAAAAAGATGATCACTTGGGCCCCATGGTAAATAGTTACTATGGAATAGGGAGCCCCGGGAATTAGACAATTTAAAATGTTCTGAGAACAAAGGAATTAGAAGATTTTGCATTTATTGATTATGCTGCCTTTTAAGTAGAGATTTTGGGAGAGGTCCTTTTTGGCTGGGATACTATGGAGGGGCTGTTAGCATACTGAATTGCTACCTGTGTACCTGGAAAAATGCTAATTTTTGTAAGACCATCATAATGTAATCATAGCACACACGTTGGGGAAAGTCAAGTCTTCTGGTTTCAAGGCCAAGATCATATTTAATCACTAATTCTGTAAGAGTAAATTATTTAATATATGGAGAACTTTAGATTAATGAAATTCTTAAATTCAGACATGAGTTCAGCTGAGAATAATGTTAATTTCAAAGTTCAAGAAACAAAAACCAAAAGAAAAAAAAGAAACTAAAACCAAAATGGATTACTAGATTTATCCAAAATCATGTTATAAAACTTCAGTCTTGAGAATAGTGATATATATCACTATTTTTATGTATGTGTGTCTATATATATGTGTGTGTGTGTGTGTGTGTGTGTGTGTGTGTGTGTGTGTATATATATATATATATATATATACACACACACAAATCGCTACCTAAATTAACGTATCACCATATTAACATATATAAATATATCTATAGTCTAGCCACATATATAGAGATATATAACTATTCTCAAGACCACAGCTTTATATGGCTTTTTTTTTAAATGTGAGGTTTTCCAGCTTTGGAAATGACAATTTTGTGTATCATAGTGTCATGCAAGCTATAGGCTTGTCAATCAATGCCTGTCAGTTGAGTGTTGTCTTCGTTATTACGCTCGCAGAGCTAAACCTGCTTCGCAATGTGGATGCTAATAACCCTGAGAATAGCACTATGGTGAAGAATTCCAGTCTGCTGAGCGGGTTCAGAGGAGGTTCCAGCTACAATCACGAAACAGAGACGATCTTCGCGTTACCGAGGATGCAGCTCGACTTTAAATCCATTCACGTTCAAGAGCCCCAGGAGCCTTCGTTGCAGGGTGCGTGGGAAATGATCTGCAGGTCCTGCAGTGAAGAGGGGAGCCGAGAGGGGCTTCGAACTACCGCTGCGTTCCCACGGGTTACTTTCGTAATATTAATATAATCCGAGGAAATTGATTTCTCGGGTCAAATTGTTTTTTTTTGCCAGCCGTATGACCTCTGGCAAAGTGAATCCATTTGTATCTCAGGCTTTTATGAGTAACCAATGGCAGACCCTTAGAAAGTGCTTGGTAAACCGCCATCATCATTCTGCCACACGGAAACTGCCCCTTGGGTGTTGCATTAAGTGGATGCACTGACATGGACCTCTGAGTCCTACTAGCAGGAAGGGAAAGGGACTCGCCTCGTTACGTCTTCATGATAAAAGGACTTTGCCCTTGCAGACGCCAACCTGAAGCCAAAGGTGGAATGCAGCGTGGTGACAGAGTTCACCGACCACATCTGTGTGACCATGGACGCCGAGCTCATCATGTTTCTCCACGACTTGGTGTCGGCTTATCTTAAAGAAAAAGAAAAAGGTGGGTAGCAAGTTCTTGTTTTTTTTTTTTCTCCTCTTGTAAGCTTCAGGGGAGGCAGCTGTCTGCCATTTTATGGATTTGTACGGTCTAATGAGAAAACTAGTAGAATGTCTCCTTTCTTTGAGTTGCAACTATCAATAAATGAAATCAATGTGAATATTAGTAAGGCTATGTGACAGACTTCTGAGTATCTTCTAGGTGCACAGCACTCTTTCAAACCATGCCTCACATCGAATGATGTGTTAAACTTCACAGAATATTTCCATACGCATATGTACATTATCAGGCCCTGTAGGAGATAAAATAGCAAAAGAGAACCTCTTTGAAGAAATATTGCTAGTCAAAGTGAAATGACTGAAGAAACAACTACACGATAAAGTAGCATGAGTTACGTACATAACTGGGAAAACTACATAAGATAAGTCTGTTTAGCATTCAGAGAATGTTTTCTTGTTATAACTATTTCTACCTCAGTGGTCTTTGCTTTTATGAGCTGATGGAAACTTAAATGTTTGCCCACTAAGAAACTTACAGTGACCCTAGTACCCATGTGGACTTGCTTGAATATATATGGTGCGTGCATACAGTGGGATTATTTAAAATAAGATAGTTTGAGGTGTCGTGCTATGGAATGCTCTCCAAATGCATGGCTTTTATTCGTTCGGTAAGTACGTATTGCACAAGTATACGAATGTAGAACAGTAAAACGACAGGTGTATTTTTAAAAGCCGCTTGGTGTAGACGCACAGGCACACCCGGAGACCCTGCAGGCTCCGCCTCAGACCGCCGCGATAAAGCGAGTCACTGCCTTTTTGCTGGCAAAGGCTCTGGCCTACGGCGTGTAGAAAACGCGGCACCTGCTGAACGCAGGAAAGCGGGATGTGCGGGCCGTCTGTTCAGGTCGCACTGTAACTCTGCTTCTTTTTCTCGGGAAGAAATCAGTATAAAGTTTGTCCTGCAGGTATTCAAAATAGCCTCACGATAAAGGTCTGAGTGAAGACAACAGAAACACGTTCTCAAGAGACCGTGTTGAAAGAGTGCAGAGGCGGCATCACATAGAGAGAACTGCTCATTTCCATTCAGTCTAGATCTGCTAGAAATTCAGTGTGTAAAGTCAATAGTGATGGCTGGGAGAAGCTATGAGACAGCAGTTGAAGCTTCCAGTAAATTGAGTGAAACCATATAACAAGAAATGTTATATATGTTGTAAGTAGATTCAGTCTTCACGTATAGCACCAACACACCACTCACTGGTAATCCTCTGGTTCTTCTCTCTGCCTTAATATTTAAAGTTAATGTGGAGAAACACAGACCCTAGATAAACCTCTGAGGTTCAGAGTCCGCTTCTGCTCTATCTAGATGTGAAAGTCTGCCAGATTCTGTTCTCTTGGGTCGTGTGTGAAACCGTCATTTTATGAAATATTGTGTTGATCTTGGTTTGCCACAAACTATGTGTATTTCTAAAAAAAAATTTGTATAAATTGTTGTAAAACATTTCAATGGGAAAAGGGAATATGGACTTATAATATTTACAATAACAAAGTTTTATCTTTGGGGATTTCAATTATAACTAAAAATACTTTAATAGTTATAAGCATATTGGTATGAAAAACTAAAACCAATTGTGGCCAAAATAAACATCAACATGCCTGAGAAAATTCTTAACAGCATGTAAGACGAGACCAGAATCAACAGTATTTCCAGAACGTCAAGATACATTGTTCGCACTGTAACCGCCCCCAGTAATAAGAGCGGAGCAGGGGAGCGGGCAGTCACCGAAGACACCATGTCCTTACGGAGCGTGACAGCATAGCTTCGTCCCTAGAGTCATTCCCAGTGTATGACCCCTTCTCCCAATTCCCAGTGAGGTTACAACCAGAGCTCCACAGTGCAACAGTGTCACCTCCTTAGTCAGTCATTTATGCCCAGTCGTGTCTGTGCCCTGGGAGAAATGCTGTGTTTATTAAAGATATAAGAAAGCTACCTTTGTCCTGTTCAATTTTATATCTATTATTTGATGGCCTATTACGTGTGACCTTTCATAAAACATTGATGTAGTTACTATATAGAATGAATAGGCTGCTCACATTAAAAACTCCCAAGTTAATACCACTGTGTATGTATAGCCATTAACATACTAAAACCATTGGGTTGTGCCTGCTAAATGCATGCATTCTGTGGTATGTGAATTGGAAAACCTACAACGGTTAATTTCAGAGCCCTGTGCCCGCTATCAAATAAATCTCGGCAGTCTTTACCATTAGCTTTAGGCACACAAATATATGCAAAATACATACTATGACTCAAAAGTAAATGATGACATATTACTTCTAATTGTAAGAAGTAATTTTGATACTGTCCTCAAGCAGTACCAATAGTTGGTACATATTTATGGCTTATTTAAAAATATTGTTTTAAAAGTATAATGAAATGAGGTTTTGGCCAGTTCATAAATAAAATGATAAATAGAGCCAATTATTTTGTTCATATAGTGATTTAAAATAAGTTTATAAGGTATATATTTGCAATATTAATCTATCTTTTCCATTATAGCTATTTTTCCACCTCGGATTTTATCTACTCGACCAGGACAGAAAAGTCCAATTATTATACATGATGAGAATTCCTCTGGCAAAGACAGAGAAGACAGCATCACTTACACTACTGTGGACTGGAGAGATTTTATGTGTAACACGTGGCATCTCGAGCCCACTCTTAGGTAAGGAGTAGTGAGTGCATATATTACCTATATCCTGTGGGATTATTTTGAGGAAAAGGTTATAAACTATGTATCAGGTTAAATACGTTTTATCACAAAATAATTTTAGAAGTTAGTCAAGTGTAATCCCTACAACACCTGACGGCAGATTTTGCTGTTCCTTTCTGCTTTTATAAGTGTTCTAGGCAAGGCAGAAGAAGTACACTGAGACTAGCTCAGTGCTGATCAGCTGTCCACTGTGTGACATTTTGTTAGTTAATCACCAGAATACAAGAATAACTCCATTTCCATAGTTGCTGTTATTTGTTCACCATCTCACCAAAATATTATTTTCAGGTGCTTGAGGTACCCACAGTAAACTGTTTTGTTACTGGGTTTGGGGAGATGCAGTCGTAGATATCATACATCTTTATTAAGGAACCATTACAGCTTATCACATGTGTCACGGCAATGTAATAGGACCTGTAGTGTCACGGTGTCTTTCTGTCTGCATCTGACGCAATATAAAACCATCCCTGAAATGTAGAATCGAATGCTGTCAGATTCAAGTCCCTTTACTGAGTCATGTTCTACTACAATCATGATCCCAGCTAACTTGTTTTCATACCAAAATTTCAAAAGTGTTTTCTGATTTTAGTTGGTTTTATAATTGCTGCCATAACTAGCAGCACTTGCTTTGCATGTCCTTGGTTGTGATGAACACTCACGACCTTCTTCCTGTTTTTCCCCTTTCCTCTCATCTGCTTTGTTCACCAAACAGTAACCGTGTGAATCATGGAATAACAGTATCACAAAAAAAAAGTCCATCACACTCTACAACATTCTGCAGAATGATACAGATTTCATTCAGATAAGGTTATCATTCAGACATGTTTATACCAAAATAATTCCACACTAACAAGATTTCCATTTACAGTGGACTCCTGCATAAGCAGAAAGTAATAACTTTGTTAATAATTTGTATTCAGTAAAATTTGTTGTAACCAAATCAAAAACATTTTGGTATTAATAGTACATCTATGCATGAGAAATATTAACAGTATATTTTAAAACGAGCATAAAAATAGTTAAGTTTGCTATAAATATCTTCCTTTTTTCAGCACACTGTCACGAAACTAGTTATGGTGTAGTGGTAGATGGCATGGCTAAGGGCAGTGGCTTTGAGCCCAGCTTTGTAGCTAAGTGACATTGCCCAAAGGGCTTAAAAACAACCCCCCTTGCCTCGGTTGCCTCATAGGAAAAGTGTAGAAAATGGTATTACCTACCTTGTCGGGTAGTTATGGTTGAATGAGTTAAAGCAAAATGCTTATAACTTAGCAGATCAGTGTTGAATATGCCCCTTTTCCCTAATTCAAATAGTGGGAGAGGGGCTGATAGAAGTCAAAATGACAGTTACTACTGATAAAGCTCGTAGCAGACTGTGGTTTGGGTGTGTGGCGACAATGGCTTTCTGCTGCAGAATCCAGGTGTGGACTTACCTACAGGGTCGCTGTGATGCCGCAGTGGAGGCGGGGAGCGGGCGAGCGGGGGCTGGAGTTGTGCCGTCAGCAGCCCTGTGTGCTTACCTAGCCCCAGGCAGCCTGAACAGTCTTGAGCTCACCTCTCTAGGGCCCGTCCTTGAAAACCGTGCGCAATAAGGAACAGACCACAATGAATGGTTCCCAAGCGAAGAGCGAGCACTGAACTACATTACTCGGTTCCTGCATTAATTTTCCAATCAGATATATCATCAATAAGGGGGCAGAGAAAGGCCGGGAGTGTTCACTAATGGCTGTTCCTCTATATGGAAATACCAAGAATAGGGATAAATGGTTCTTCCTTCTAATATGTTTCGCACATAGTAAAGTGTATTTTAGCCTTTTTTTCCTCGCCATTATGCCAAATACTATCGAACTCTAATTTTTTCAGCTTTATTAGATATAATTAATAGCTATTTTAAGTACATCATCACAATTTCACATGTATACACTATGAAAGGATTCTCTTCATCAAGTTAATAACATCTTTTAGAATGAGCCAGATGTCTTTTAAACGTTTAAGATGACTGTGTAACTTGAGGTCTAAATACATTAATCAGAATAAAATCCACTAAGGTCCATTACTGTGTGTAGGTTTATGAAGGATACTTACAATCACACACTTTTTTATGCTATTATAGTGAATCCAGGAATTGTAAATTATTCAAATGCACCTAATGAAAATATTTTGTCTTGAGCACATTGTGAAGGTTTAGCGATGCTCTCAAACTTGCCGTCAGGACTATACTAGCACACTGTACTTCTAATGATTGTTTATAATTATTTTAGATTAATTTCTTGGACTGGAAGAAAGATTGATCCAGTAGGCGTTGATTATATTCTTCAAAAGTTGGGCTTTCATCATGCCAGGACTACTATTCCCAAATGGCTTCAGAGAGGAGTCATGGACCCACTGGACAAGGTTCTGTCGGTCCTTATCAAAAAACTCGGTACTGCTCTGCAGGATGAAAAGGAAAAGAAAGGAAAAGACAAAGAAGAACACTAAGACAGCAACTTGATCTGTGAACAAATTATCATCCGTTAAGTTTTATTACACTGAAGTGGTTTTTTTGTATATTATTTAAAATATAACTTTAAAGTAGTTCTAATTTTGTGGCCATTAAAGGTTTATAAGTTAATCTGTTTTAGTTCCAGTGTTCTGGACACAGTGAAGTATTGCATGATAATGTAAATTTTGTGAAAAACTAGATTAAAATATATCCATCTCAGTAGGGTTATAATTGTATTATGTGCAATATGATTCCTGCATCTTAAAATATTTTCAGAATAACTGTGAATTTCCTGTTATTGGCCATAACTTTTAGAAAAAAATATTGTTGATAATGTGATTTTTTTGGGTAATTAATTGCATTTTCTTTTTTTGGTAATTAATTGCATTTTCTTGTATAAATACCTATTTGTATATAGTTTGAGTCATTGTGATATGATTAAATACCACTAAAATATTGTTTGTAACTATTGTAATAAAGTCACAATAATTGGTTTCAGTCTGTAGTTGCTTTTGAGTCCTTCCTTTTATAGCTTATTTTTATAATTAATAGATGCCCACTCTATGTCAGTTAATAAATGTTTTCATAGAAGATCGCTAATACTTATAAAAATAAAAGCCTTATAAAATTAGCTCAAGGAGGATGCAATCAGAGGCATAGAAGAAGCTTCAGCTATACTAGGTATTCTATTTAAGCTTGTGCTCAACACAGCTGTTTTTATTATAGCACTTTATATGTTTGTACATATTTCATGTATATGAAGGTATATGTATAAAGCATATTTTGTGCTTATGAGGGTATATATACAATGTGCATGCATTAGCATAATAAGATTTAAAAAGACTAACGATTTAAAATAATACTCAAAAGTAACTATAATACTGTTACTTAGAACTTGGGTTTAAAATCGGCCAAGTCGGTACCATCAGTTTAAAGGCTGAATAAACAATAGAATTAAAGATCCTAAAGCTAAAGGACAACTCTCAAGAAGCCTCTGGTGCAGACTCTTGCACTTAGGTAGATAAGGCAGTATTTTCTCTGACAGCTTAAAAAAAATTTTTAAACCTCCAGGAGAGCCAAGATACTTAGCCAGCCAAGGGCATATGTAGATATATAGTGTTAGTGGGTGCATTAAGAATTGCTCTCTGTTGTCACACAGCAATCTAGTAACACAACTAAAAACAAAACCCTAGTGACTAGAGCTGTAATTTTGCATTCTTTCTGCAAGACCACCTTACCTGTTACCTGCCTGATCTCTGTATCCATCCTCAATCACCCCTACAGTTGAGGGCTATATGAATATTATGTCAATTGGTCAAACTTACCAGAGAAGCAAATTCTTTTGGATCTAGAGTCAAAGATAAGATGGCCATAAAGTAACTTTATAAAACAAAGTAACTAAAAATTCAATTAGTTCCTTACATGAGTCTTACTTCAGGTATTATTTCTCTGTTTCAAAGAAAAAGTTATGCTAGTAAGTTCTAAATGTTAAAAATTTCCCATGGCTTTAAATATTACTGATGTATGAGATTACAAAAAATTGACATAAGTATAAACTTACCCTGTTTCTGGCATTTACTGTGATAATGCTATAAAAAGAAAAGAGCAATTTAAATCTATTCAAAATTTCTGTGTCTCTGTTGGACAAGGCTATGAGAAAACCATATCCATGTATGGCTGGTGGGAATATAAATTGCAACATTATGGGAATTCCAGAAGGAGAAGAGAAAGTATATTTAAAGCAATAATGTCTGAGAACTTCCCAAACTTGGGGAGAGAAATGGACATCCAGATATATTAGGCCCAAAGGACTCCATATTGGTTGAACTGGGCTAGGGTACATGGAGACACATAAATTATTAAAAGTAGGCAGAATTTAAAGAGTAGCAACAGAAAAGTTACATACAAGGGAACCCCATAAGACTATTGGCAAAATTCTCAACAGAAACTTTTCAGGCCAGGAGAGAATGGGATGACATATTCAAAATATTGAAAAAAAAATAACTCAACCAAACATTCTATACCTGGTGATGTGGTCCTTCAAAAATGAAGGAAGTAAAAGACTTCCCCAAACGAAACCTAGAAGAGTTCATTACCACCAGACCTGACTTACAAGAAATGCTAAAGGGAACTCTTTGAGAGTGAAAAAAAAAATGCTAATTAACATCATAAAAACATAGAAAGCTAGAGTAAATCTCACTGGTAATGGTAAATACATAGCCATAGATTCTGCAATATGGCAATACTGGCACATATTCATTTATAAGTAAATGTTAAAAAAAGTAATGAAAATAACTATAGCTACAATAATCTGTTATTCGTTACACAGCAGGGGAAAAAACATGTAAATTGCAATGGCAATAAGCTAATGTGTATAGGAGAGAAGTAAAAGTGTAAATTCTACAAATTCCATTGAAACTGTTATCAGTTTAAAATAGGGTGTTACAAGTTTAAGATTTTATGTAAGCTTCATGGTAACCACAAAGGAAAATCCTGTAGTAAATATGTGTGTGTGTGTGTGTGTGTATGTGTGTATTTAAAAAAAACAATGAGTCAAACCATAATGATAACAAAAAACATCAAAACAAAAAAAGCAGGATAAGAAACAAGGAACAACAGATCTATAAAACAACAAAATGACAATAGTACTTACAAATAATTAAACATAAATAAATAAAATTATCCAGTTAAACATAATGGCTGAATGGATTAAAAAACAATACCCAACAATATACTGTTTTAAAGAGACTTGCTTTAGCCTTAAAAACATACATAGAAAGGGACAGACAGAAAAAGACATGTCAAGCAAATGTTAAACAAAAAAGATAAAATAGACATTAAACTAAAAATAGTAAAAAGAGACAAGATCATTATATAATAAAGGGGTCAACAAATCAAGAAAACATAACAATTATAAATATTTATGCACCCAATATTGTAGCATGTAAAAGTAAAAACATGTAAAAAGTAAAAACAAAAAAAACAGTAATAAAATAATTGTTGGGGACTTTAATACTGCACTCTCAATAATAATTAGATCAATAAGAAAACATCAGATTTGAACAATGCTATGGATCAAATAGACCTATCAGATATTTACAGAACAGTCCAATAACAGCAAAATACATATTCTTCTCAAGCACACATGGAACATTTTCTAAGACAGACAATATGTGAAGCCACAACACAATTTTAGTAAATTCAATAACATTGAAATCCTACCACGTATCTTCTCTGACTACAGTAGTATGAAACTAGAAATCAATAACAGGAGGAAGTTGAAAAATGTTCATGAAACTTAAGCACTATCATGAACAACTAATGGATCAAAGAAAAAATTAAAGGGTAAGAGTTTCTTAAGACAAAAATGGAAACACAATATACCAGAACTTGTGGGATGCAGCAAGAGCAGTTCTAAGAAGTAAGTTCACAACAAGAAATGCCTACATTAAGAAGCCAAAACTATACAGTGGGGAAATGTTAGCCCCTTCAATAAATGACACTGGAAAAACTAGACAGCCACATGCAAAAGAAAGAAATTGGAGTACTATACCGTACACGAAAACTCAAGATGGATTAAAAACTTGTACAGAAGACCTGAAACTGTTAAATTAGAAGAAAACAGGTGGTAAGCTCTTTGACATCCATCTTGGTGATGATTTTTTGGATTTGACACTCAAAGTAAAGGCAACGAAAACAAAAATAAACATGTGGGATGACATCAAACTAAAAAGTTTCTGCATTGGAAAGGAACCCATCAACAAAATTAAAAAGCTACCGATGGAATAGAGAAAATACTTGCAAATCATATATCTGATAAGATGTAAATAACCTAAAATATATAAAGAATTTAATACAACTCAATAACAACAACAACAACAAAACAATAGTTAAAAAATGGAGAGAGGATCTGAATAATTATTTTTCCAAAGAAAACATACACTTGGCCAACAAATACATGAAGCTGCCTAATAATTATGGAAATGCAAATCAAAACCACAATGAGATGCCACCTCATGGCTGATGGATTGGCTAGTACTAAAAAGAAAAAAATAAATGTCGGCAAGGATTTGGAGAAAAAAGAATCTTTGTGTACTTTTGGTGGGAATGTAAATTGGTGCAGCCACTATGAGAAACAGTATAGAGGTTTCTCAAAAAATTAAAACTAGAACCACTACATCATCCAGCAACTCTCTATACTGTTTATAATTCTTCTGTAAATATAAAAGTATCTCAAAACTATATATGCTTTATCTTCAAGAGTAATTTTTACCCATTCCTTTTACTGCTTGAGCTGCAATTTTTCATTCCATAATTCCCCCTGAAATTTCATCCTAATATAATTACATATTTTCGTACTTAAAAGTTTTTAGTCATCACCTTTTTCATACTTCTTGGCAACAAGTCAATTTTTTTTTATTTACTATAAGCAAAGTTTCTAAATGTTAAGAAAAAAGTTCTAGGTTATCATTATTATTAATGGCACTTGATCAAAGCAGTATAATCAGCATTTTGATAATCACTAAATAAATATTTTACTGAAAATACATTGCTTAAAGAAAGGAATGAGGCTGGTTTTTTCTCTCCCAATTAGTTCATTATTTATGGATGGGTAATATTTCTTGCGAGAGGCAGAATACCATCAATTCTATTGCTACTTTTTCTTTCCTTCTCAGTTAAAATGTTTTAACCCTTGAGAAACCTTGTGCATATTAAAAAAAAAAAAGTAGCGGGGCATTTCAATATTCTTATAAACAATGTCACTCAATCCCTTGACTTCCTTCTGGGTTCAGTGCCAAAACGTATTTAGTAATTTACTATTAGAAATGTTTTCCGCGATATTGACTAACGCTTCCTTCAACTCTCACGAGATATTGAGGTCCTCCTTCAACTCTCACGAGAGCTTAAAGCGCGACCCCGGGGAGCCGCGAGGCGATGGCCTGGCAGCCCGGACGACGCAGCCCGGGCGCAGGGCCCTGTAAGGACAAAGGGTGGCGTCGGGGTCGGAGGGTGGCGTCGGGGTCAGCGGCTGAGCGACGCGGCCCACCTCGCTGGACTTCCCCAGCCCACCACGGCGCCGCGGGCCCGGAGCGCCACGTTCGGAGCACGAGGGCCGCATCACGTGGCCCAGAGCGCGCGCATGCGACGCTCGGCGTGCCTCACGCACGCTCAGTGACGCAGGCGCATGCGCGGAGCCGGGCCCGCGTGCGCGGAGGCGGTTGGTGATTGGACGAGGCGGGCGCGGGGGCGCCGGTCGGGTCGCGCAGGGCCGCCGCGAGGCCGCTTTCGAAAGCCGCCGCGCTGGCCGCGTGGCTCTCAGGCACAGCGGCCTGAAGTGAGAGGTTGAGGCCGGGAGGAGGCCACAACGGCGTCAGCCAGCGAGCCCCGCGGCCTGCGACCGGGCCTGAGCTGCCCGCCCGCGGGCTCGGACCGACAGGGCCGCAAGGACGACCTCGGTGGGTGGGAGTTGGGCCGGAATGCGGGGTGGCCGCCAACGGGCCGCCGCGCCTCTCCTGTCACCGGGTTTCCTTTCCCCCTTCATCCTGCTGTGGGCCGAGCAGCTTGCGGGCTTCCCCCGCCCGTCCCGGGGTGTCCCCGGCCCTGCTGTTCCCTTCTGCAGCGCCGCGTAAGGGAGGGACCTGCTGGGCAGAGACGGCTCCTGCTCCGTGCCTTTTAAACTAGTCACAAAGCCGCCATGACGTCAGTTAAAGAGACGGAGCCTCTGCGTGTAAAGGCCTTTTATGGACATGTGTTTGTGTTTGTTTGTTTGTTTGTTTACTTTTAGAGTATTTTTAGTTTACCTAGGGCTTTGTTTCTCATTTTCTGCCCATATATATTTATTTTTTTAAAATGATTCGTAGGTGAGAAAATGTCTGCCAACAATGACTGGTTTCAGAGCTCCCGAGTCCCTAGCTTTGCCCAGATGCTGAAAAAGAACTTGCCAGTTCAGCCATCAGCCCAGACGGTAGCTATACCCACCGCACATTCCTCGGAAAGCTACAGCCTGTCGAATATGGCATCCAAGGTTACACAAGTGACGGGTAGGACTACTACTTCATTTGTAATAATGCCTAAGTTCTTCGATACTGTGGGAGGGCCGTTACGTTCTTTTGAGACTCTGGTTTAAGTGTTTCCTGGGCGTATGTTCATGTACCTGTGGCCATGTCCCGCGTGGAACTCGGATTTGACCCCTGACAGTGTCAGAAGCCGGTAGACATTCTTCTCCTTGCTGTTCACTTGTTTATTTATTTATTTATTTATTATTTTATTTATTTTTACCAGTTGATGAGTGTGTGTTGCCATTTTGAGGTGAGGCTGAGTTATACCTTCAGGGAAAGGATTGGAGTGCTACTGATTTGTATCCCACATAACATTTACCATGCTATTAAATATAAAGCAGGGACACAACACACTTTAAAAATTTGGTTGAATTCAGGGTAGAAAGGTAATATAAAATAGTCAATGGGAAGCAAAAAACTAGGGTCTAGTCTCAGGTCTGTGTCTTACTCCATTCTAGGCCTTAGTGACATCCTGTGTAAAAATGGCTTAGCCTCTGAAGACCTTGACATCACTAAAATTCTATGATTCTCTGATATTACTTAATGGTATGACAGTGATCATCTTTCTTTCCAAAATAGTCTTTTACTTCAAAGGATATATACAATAACAGGTTGCACTTGTCATTTGTTCCAAAATTGAATAGTGGAAACTTGTATATAATGAAAAACACATATGAATAAGTGTATCAGGGACAGTCTTCCATTTAAGGGGAGGGTTTAGTGCTTTTGCTTATTTTCTTTATTTTACCAAATTGACAAGTGTAAACATTTATTTTTAGGTAATTTCCCAGAACCATTGCTTTCCAAAGGTCTTTCATCTATTTCAAACCCCATCCTCCCTCCAAAAAAAATACCCAAGGAATTTATAATGAAGTACAAACGTGGGGAGATAAATCCTGTGTCAGCCTTGCACCAGTTTGCACAAATGCAGCGGGTTCAGCTTGACCTTAAGGAAACAGTAACAACAGGCAAGTGCAAAGTTGTATCTGGTTTTACAATATTGGTAAATATTTTCCTGTTAAAAGCAGAGCACGAGTGGTACTAAGTTTGATTATTGTCTATTTTCATGCAACGGTAGGGTTCTATAACCACTATTATTTTTGACAAGTATACTTAAGAAATTTTATGTTTATATATCTTCAGTCTTTGGAGCCTCTGAAAATAACTCACGTACAAAATTTTATAATCATTGGATTTTATTTTTTTGTATAATGCTACTTGAATTGAAATCATATCAGTCTTGTAGATTATGTTCACATGTAATACTTACAGAGTAAACATGCTTTTTAGAGATGTTAAGTATTTGGACTATGATTTTCTTATGAGAAGGATTCTGTGATGTTGATGCATAACAAAATTATGGTAAAATTTGGCTTCTGAAATTCAAAGATAGAAGATAAAAATATCACATGATCAATTACTCATCTGCAGACTTGTCTATGACTGTTTTCTCCATTCTCTTTAAACTGTCCCCATAACCAGAAGATTCTGTTACCACACTGTGCCTATGGAAGGCTACAGAAGTATGAATTGGTTAAATGCAAAAAGTAATTCTAATTTCTTCACTGTATAACCAGTGACTAGGATGAACTTTAGGAAAGTTGAGAGATAAGAGAATCAGTGCTCTTAAAAGGCATTGATAGGCCGAAGATATGACTGTCAAAGAATCACAGTCTTTAAAAAAATATGTGTATGTATATGTATAGTTTGGTTTCTTTAACGTTTTAATCCCAATACTGACTTTTGCCAATGTGGGTCTCAAAGTTAGCATCTTTGCCAAAGAAATTAAAGCTTATGAGATTTTAGTAAAGATTGTCATAGTGAAGTCAAGTTTATAGTCTTTTTTCTTGGATGAAAAAGCAGAAAACTAACAGGTGACAAAAATAAGGTATTAATGTAGAAGGGAGTTTACCTCGGTCCTATCACTGTGCATTGGATCACTTCATGTGATCAGTACTATGGGCTGAATTTCTATGTAGCTAGTTGCCTTTTTTTCATTCTCTTCAGACTGTCCTTGGAAAATGTAAACTATTGGTCACAGAGAAAAAAAAATTGATCAGGGCAAATCTTCATTGATCTGATTGAGCAAAAGCTACTCAAAAACAACCCACTGATCATTGATAATTAATGTTTATTTTATGTGCATAGTACTAGTTGAATAATCCAATTTAGTAGGTTTGGTGGTGAGATCAGAGTATCAGTATTTTTAACAAGCTCTACAGGTTATTTAGATCCTTACTGAAGTTTGAGAACCTGGGGCATAAACCAGGTGAAGCTTAAAGGCTCATCACCTGGAAGCTAGGTGTTCATGAAGGAAGGAACTTGAGAAACTGAGGCCATAGATGGTGGAAGGAAGCAGTTTTTCCAGATAAGGTCAGGAGTTGCTTGTAAAACCTTGATGGTATATCTTTAACAAAAATGAAAACAAAATGCAGCAGTTAAGGTACTATGTGAGAAGAAAATATCATAATAATGAGGCTTATGTAGAGTTACATTATACTTAGCCATCAGTAATCATAGTGGAGACTTAAGTTTCCTGAAAGCCTCGTAAAGTCCAAATACCAACAAATAAAACTCGAAAACTTTTTGGCCTATAAATTTAAGAAATTATTTCATTTCAGTTTTTATCGGCCAAATATGAAAACTAGTGAAAGTAATTGTGTAAGTTACTAGTTGAGTAGTCCTCCTAGGAATTTTAATTGAGAGGACATCCAGTTTAATTCTTTATTTTGTTTATTTGGTTTTCCTTGGGAACTCCCCTTCCTCCACCTGCTCCAAGGCTGTGACAGGTAGAGTTGCTGACCCTGAGAGGTGCACAGAATTCCTTCAAAGGGGTCCCTTCCCTTCTATAGCTTATGAGTGTTGGGGCACTCAGAGGGTGGCAGAAATTCAACTTTATTAGTATTGAAGTTTGAAAGAAGAGAGGTTGCCAAAAGCTCCACATTTTGCCTCATTGGTCAGTTGATAGATGGTTGCATGCTTACCTTTGCCAGGCATTATACAAGACACTGTCACTCCAGATATGGCCCTATTATTGATGCTGAATCCAGAGCCAGCCTGGCTGCTTGACAGGCTCCTCAACTAGTTGAGTGGCCCACCCAGCTGTACTTTAATCTATATGGGCCATACAAAAAACTGATAGGCCTCGATATCTGGTTTTCCACAATTTTTGTACTGGGAGGATTTCCTGTGTAACAGATATCTTTTGCAAGATTATACTGTGAAGTCCTACAGCATTCACTCTGAGTTCTTTTTCAAGGTAATGTTATGGGACCATATTTTGCTTTTTGTGCTGTGGTGGACGGTATTCAGTACAAGACAGGACTGGGACAGAATAAAAAGGAGTCTAGATCCAATGCAGCAAAATTAGCTCTTGATGAGCTTCTACAATTGGATGAACCTGAACCAAGAAATTTAGAAACATCAGGTAAATACTCTTGATTATAAAGTTTTTTTATTCTCAAGGAGGAATCACCCGAAATATTTATGTTTAATGAAGAGTTACCTGGCAACTACAAGGTAGAAGTAGCAGGATTTGAATATTTTCCTTCCATTGTTGTTTGATTGCTGATATATTTAATAGTATTTAAAACTGCTCTTATATATTTCACACCCCAAAGGGATAACATGTTGCTGAACTGTTTGATAACTCAACAATTGTTTGTCAGTGGGTTCCAATCCTGAAATTTGATTATCTCTATAATTTATTAGATTCTTATTATGCACTTAACACTATACATTTATTACTTAGAGGTTTTTAATTTAATTTTTGTGAGGTTTACCTGTGTTAAATTCAGTAATGCTATAATTATTATGGCCTAAGGTAGCTTAGCAAATATGGTAAGAGCGTAAACTCCAGAATTAGATTGCTCAGGTTGGAATATTGACCCTGGACAGACAACTTTTTTGCCTTCTAAGCCTGCTTCATTATTTAAAAAGGGACAATAATAGTAACTACCTTCTGTGTGTCATTAGGATTAGATAAAGAATACAAGCAAAGCATTTTAGCATTGCCTTGTGAATAATACATAATTAAACAGTTCTTATTAAATGTTAATCAGTTTGAGGAATATGTTAACATGTTACATATGCTAGCATATTAAGCAATTTTTGTCAATATTCATTTCATGTTAGGTTTATAGTTTGGTTTACCTATAAATGAGGCAACTTAAAAAAAAAACATGTCAATTTGATTTCAGTAGTGATGGTAAATTCTTTTTTTTTAAATTCAAACTTATTTTTTCAAATCACTTTCTTCAACTATGGGTCCCTTTTTGTTTGTTTTTAGGCTATTTCAATTTTTCTTTTGTAATACTTTTTTTCAGGTTATTTTGTCATTTAAGTTTAGTTCTTGTTTCAAATATTTTTATTTTACTAAAACCATTATGTAATATTTTGTTAACTAAAACCACTATTTAATAATTACAAATTATTTTTGCCACATCTTATAAGTTTTGATGTGTAGTCTTATTGTTTTCAAATAGTTTGACATATTCTATATTTAATAAGTACTTAGGAAAGTACTTTGTTAATTTTCATGTTATTTTCTGTTCACTATTTTTTACTATTATTAAGCTTTTAGGGCTCGGTATGGTGATTTTGGTAAATGTCTTATACATGCTGAAATTATAAATGTCATTTTATCCTTATTGTCTTAGAATACTTTGATTTGTATTTTACACATTATTTAATCTATAAAGAGCAATTATGTAATGATTTTACTTTATTACAGAGTGTAGCTTTTTAATTCAATACAAAATTACTTTCATTCTATTTTATAATATGCTGTATATGCTATATATTATATATATAGTTTAGCACTAAAATATTTTTTTCCTAATACTTTTTTTTGTCCAGTGTCATAGACTATGTTCTTATGAGTCTCTTATGAGTTTCTATTTGGCATAAAATTATATGGCATTTTATTCTTATGAGCTGTTCTTATGAGTTTCTATTTGGCAAAAAATTAGATGGTATTTTGACATAATCAGAGTATTTTAATAGAACAGTTTAACATTTACATTTGCTATAAATGTCTGATAAGTGTTGTGTTACGGGTTTTTTGTTTTATTTTTTCCTCATTTTGTCACGTGGATAATGCTTTGCTGTTTGTTTGTTTTTTTCTTTTAACTATTTGGAAGGATAGTGACTTTAACCTAGAAACCCATCTTTCTAACATGAAGTTAGTCTTGACAATTTTGAGTCCTGATTTTATCACTTGAATATTTTGCTGTCTTTACAAACTTTCATGTTTGTCTCTCATTCATTTATTCAGTCTTTATTCCTACCCACCTACAGCTTAGTGTGACTAGTGAATTATTCAGATTTATTTTTTTATCCCTTTGCCTTTCCAGAATGTTTAAGAAGTTAATGTGAAAAGCAGAACTTGTAAGAGTTGAGTATTTATTTATTTTCACTGTTAACCTTCCATTAGTTTTTCTAGTCCTGTCTTCCTTATTTATAAACATAAATTTTAAAAACTCTAATTTTAATTTTTTCAAAATACTGAATTTATCAAAAAATTTTTATATATATATTTTGTATTTTGTACATTTTTAAAAGATACTCTTATTTTTTATTAACTATATAAAAACTTTTGCTGTAAGTATTTGTAAGAGCAATGCGATTAATAATACCAAGTTATGTTTTGAATCTTTAACAGTTTTTGACACAATGATTTAAAAATCTGGCATTAAGTTTAGTTTATTTCAGTACCTCTTTTTAAAAAAATTATTTTAAAAGTTTTTAGTATGGTAAAATAACAAAATAAACTTTTACATGCATATATAAAAAACATAAAACCATCTTTACCATGTTAAAGTACAGTGGAATAATGTTGAGTGTATTCACTTTTTTGGACTCCAACTTCCAGAACTCTTCATCTTGCAGAACTGAAGTTCTATACCCATTAAATAATTATTCTTCATTCCCTCTTTCACTAACCCCATGGCAATTACCAGCAATTTTCTGTTTATGTGAATTTGATTTCTCTAGAGTCACAGGAGTAGAATCACAGTTTTTGTCTTTTTGTGACTGGTGTGTTTCACTTAACATAATGTCCTCAAACATCATGCATGTTGTAGCATGTATCAGAATTTTCTTCTTTATTAAAGCTAAATAATATAGTGTATGTACCACATTTTGTTTATCCATTCATCCGTTGATGGACACTTGTGTTGCTTCAGCCTTTAGCTGTTGTGAATAACACTGTTGTGAACATGCATGTGCAAATATCTTTTTGATACATACTGTTCATTCTTTGAGTTTTATACCCAGAAGTGGAATTGCTAGATCATACACTAATTTCATATTTAATTTTTTAAAGAACTGCTATATTGTTTTCCATTATGGCTGCACCATTTTACATTCCCACTCCCAGTGGGTGCACAAGGGTTCCTATTTCTCCACATCCTCACCAACACTTAGTTTTCTGTTGTTTTGTTTTTTTATAGTAGCCATTCTAATGGGTATGATGTGGTATTTCACTGTGCTTTGATTTGCATTTCTCAATGATTAGTGACTTTTAGCATTATCGGCCATTTATATATATTCTTTAGAGAAATTTTGAACTCCAGTTCTTTGCCCATTTTTAAATTGGGTTGTTTGTTTTTTTTGTTGAGTGTTAGGAGTACTCTGTATATTCCAGATATCGGTCTCATCAGATATGTGATTTGCAAATATTTTCTCCCCTTCTGTGATTTGAATTTTTACTCTGTTAATAGTGACCTTTAATTCACAAAATTTTTTAATTTGAATAAAGTCCAGTTTGTCAATTTTTTCTTTGATTGCCTATACCTTTGGTATTAAATCTAAGAAATTATTGCCAAATCCACTGTTATGAAGCTCTTCACCTATGTTTTCTTCTAAGAGTTTTGTAGTTTTAGCTCTTATGTTTAGGTCTTCAATCTATATCAAGTTAATTTTTGTATATAGGATTAGGTAAGGGTCTGACTTTATTTCACATGTGGATAACCAGTTTTTCTAGTATCATTTGTTGAAAAGACTGTCTTTTCCCCCATTGTATAATATTGGCATCTTTGCTGAAATCATTTGTCCAGATACATAGGGATTTTATCTCTAGGTTCTCTGTTCTATTCTATTGGTCTTTATTCCATTAACATACTTTTTGATGACTATCACTTTGTATTAGATTTTGAACTTAGCAACTGTGAGTTTTCCAACTTTGTTCTTCTTTTTCAAGATTACTTTGCCTATTTAGATTTGGTGTTTTAAAATGCAGACCAATTTGTACAGTCACATTTTCTTTATTTGTTGATATTATTTGTGCTTGATAAATAGGATTTAATTTTTATTTTTAATTTCACTTGGGCCCTACTCACTCGAGTAAATGGAGAAAAAATCCATCTTTCGCTGAGTTTTTAAAGTTTGCTTATCTAAAATCCTGAACATATATATCTAACAATAGTCAGCACTTGCTGAACTAACGTGAGCCCCAACATGACATTGTCGATCTTTCCTTGTTAATGTCTAGATATTTAACCAGTTTCTTATCTAACTCAAAATTAAGTTCACTGTAGCAGTTCCGTTTGTTTTCTTTGTCTTTATGAGTGATTCCTGAGAGATGCTGACTACTTTAGTGGAAGCTTTGCTCCTGCAGCCTCTTCATTTAAGCTTTCCTGATCTTTTTTTGTCCCTTTAGTTTAGTGTCTGGTTCTTTTTTTGTTTTTCCTGGATTCTCTAACTTTGGAACCAAATTGCAAAGCCCTTTCAAATAATGGGACTAAAGCTTTGAAAACTTTGACTATAGCATGCCCCTAGAAAACACACTGGTAAAATAGCATTAAAAACAATCATTTTTACTTCTTAAATTTTTGATAAAATACTGATTTAAAATGTTTTACATAGTGTTATTGTAAATAGAAAATTATTCCTATGCATCTAAAACAGGCTTTCCTTTTAGTTGCTTTTTAGAGAGTGGCATCTATTACAGAGCAAGCTCTTGTAGTAGCATAAGGTTAAGATACCCAGAAATATGTTTGTATAATCGGTTTTAATATAGGAAAGGCATTTATCAAAATTTAGCTAATGAATATTTGACAGGCAGAAGTATACAGAAAAAATAATCATCCTTGGATTGGTACGTTATGCAATAGTAAAGTACCTGCTCTTTGCAACAGTGAAGTTGTGTGTTTCCTTATATTTCTGTTTTATTTACAGGTCCTCCTCCTATCCCTGCAGATCCTATTGCTTCACCTGAACCAGCGTATGTTTCAAAAGTACATTATGGTAGGAAAGTCTTCTATGGTGTTCTTTTTTAGAAGAGTAACCCAATTAAAAATTATAACAACATAATTAAAATATGCGTAGATATGAAAATATGCATTAATATTTTATCATTCAAACCTGTCATACAAAGAGGAGAATTTTCTTTGTAGTAAGGAATGGAGAAGAAAGATTGAAGACTTGGCTTTTTTCCTATAGAGAGATACTTCATCAGTTGCGCGTAATGGCTTTCTTGAGAATTCTTTGCCTTGGTGGATTTGTCATTAATGAAAAACAATTGGCTTTCTGGTGCTTGATGGTCAGGGCATTCATGTCAGTCTAGTCACTTGTTTAAAAAGGTAGTTATTTGTTACTCAAGCCCAAGAAAACTGTAACTGCAGTTCAAGTTACTAGTATGACCTGACCTAGGACCATTTACTTCTCTAAGCATGTAATTTCTTCTCTATAAAACAGTCATAATAATAATTACCTTATGGGGTTATTAAGAGAATTAAATGAATTCATACATGTAAAAGAGCGGTCCTCAGCCTTTTTGGCCCCAGGGACCGGTGCTCCCATAAGCATCTAATGCCTGATGATCTGAGGTGGAGCTGAGGCGGTGTTGCTAGCACTGGGGAGTGGCTGCAAACACAAATGAAACTTCTCTCACTTACCTGCTGCTCACTTCCTGCTGGCAGCCCTGTTCCTACCAAGCCATGGCCCAGAATAGTTCTTGGCCCTGTGGTTGGGGACTCCTGATGTAAAATACTTATGTCAGTGTCTACACACAGTGGTTCCTCATTAAACAGTAACTACTATTATTTTATTATAACACTTTAATTGTATTCAACATTGTATATTGGTTATTGTATACTTTTCCCCTTTAGTTATGAATCTCTTAAAAGGGAGGAAATTATTCTTAATTTCTACATTGTCTACACAATAGTAACACTTCAGACTTTAAAGCTGAGATATTTGTAGAATTGAAATGAAAAAGTGTCTCTCTTTTCTAGGTCTGGAGATGAGGATTTGAGAACATTTTATGTCTACTTAAGCTTGGTTTTCCATTGTTTTCTAAATAAAGAAAGGGTTTGCACATTCATGTGCTTGCATGGAGTAAAAGGACCAGACTAGAGGGAAAAAAAGCACGCTCAAAAGGCAAAATCTGCCAATAGTTAAATATAGTGACCTCACAGTTCTAAGACTTGATGAACAGAAGGGCAGTGAGGGATCAGCCCAACAACACTGATCTCTCAATTTGGGAGGGAGCGTCAGTCTTTCTCATGTCAGCTGCTGCAGACATGTTTAAACAATAGTGAGATAGAACCCCAAGTCAGTGAGTAGAAAACAGTACAGATTATGGTTACCCTGAGAAAACAGATCAATCTATGAGGAAGAAAGAATGCATGGTTAATAATATATTTAAATAAATACAGGGGTAGAGTCAGGTTTGCTAAGGTCAAGTCAGTCAGGTGTCAGAGAAAGAACAAACATCTCTGGGAGAAAGTACAATGCTGTCTAAGTTCATGTTGCATTTGTTTTTTTCCTAGAAGGGAGACACATGCAGTATGCAAAAATTTCGCAGATTGTTAAAGAAACATTTAATCAACTAATTTCTAGACATTTGGAATATCTGAAATGTAGCAATTCACTGGCTGCTTTTATAATTGAAAGAGGTAAGTCCAAATATTTGCGATATGTTGGTTTATAGAAAAACTATTAAATATCTTAATGATCTGAGCTATACTAGTGTAATATTTTAATTATCTTTGCCCCTGTTAATACTGTTGTTTCATTGATTTGAAGTAGCCTTTTCTAGTAGGTGCGGGTCATTAAACACAAAGGTTCTCACAGGTCGAGATCAAGTATACCAACCAGAAACCAGTAGAGAACTGTAGAATGGTGAAATGCCTGACATTTTAAATAACAACTGTCGGAACCAGTACCAACCTCACATCTAATCCCCATTATAAGAAACATTGACAAGGGCTCTATAAAAATTAACATTTCCTTCATTTTCAAGTAAGAAAAGATTAAAATATGGACATTATGGTGTGATTCCAACTATAGCTTATCTTCTATTTACCCTTAATGTTCTATATAGATCACTAATTAAAAGTATTTTAATTGTATATTTATCTCTGAATAAGATATTAAAGATGATATAAAAGCAATGTGAGATTTGGTTCCTATTCTTAAAGAGTTTTTATGATCTAAGTGGGAAGAGAAGATATATGTACTGTTGAAAGTCTAAGATGATAAAAGTCAAAAATTGTTTTCTGTAATCTAGAAGTGCATGAGAATTCATAGATAAGGAGAAAACCGATAGGGTTAAAATCTTTAGGAACCAGTGAGACTTATGGTGGAACTGTAAGGACTAATAAGGATAAATAGAAGAAAAGAAGACATTTTTTGAGAGAGAAAGACCTGAGGAAAAAGAGTAGCAGTGAGAAAACTGTTCATGGGACAATGAGAGAGAACTTTGCTAGTGCAGAAGAGCATACATGTAGGAAGAATACAAGGTATAGTTAGGTCAGTGAGCTGTCACCAGATTGTAGAGTGGCTTAAGGCCCACCAAAAGTTGGAGTTAATGAGGTCGCTAATAAGCAGTGAAAGGTTCTTGAACGAGGGACGATAATGTTGGGAGCTCTAGTGTCAGGCCCAGCCGACTTTGCTGCTTAGATGCTTTGAGCAAGTTACAATGTGTTTTAATTTTCTTCTCATTTCTTAAAGACAAAAATAGTAACCTCTACTTCATGAAGTTGTTAGGGTTAGATATGATAACAAAAAAAAATTTCACAGTACTTGACTCTTAAAGTTTAATAAATGTGTAATGATTAAGATAATGTTTAAGAAATAATGAACAACACACACTTTAAAAAAAATATTACAAGGATTGAATCTGCGTTAGGGAATCACAGCTAAGATGGTTATGATGGAATACCTACATTAGAGTTGAGATAGACATGAACAAGAAGGAAAAAAAACTTAATAAAATAACATCATTTCAAGGTTACATAGGAGAATGGTGTTTCCATACAAACAGGGAATCTGGATGCTGATGTGAAATTGTGTCAACAAGGGCATGGGTGAGAAAAATAAATCTGGTTTTAGATACATGATTATGAATGGTGTAGGGAAAGCCTGAGCAAAATCAAGTACATATTTCTGGAGTACTCCCACAATCAGTATGTATTTAAAAGGTATTGTTAGAAACCTCACATTGGTGTTCTTCACCTCCAGCCAGCCTGTCATCAGTAGGACTGCTCACACATTCTCTGTGACGGCTGTTCATTCTTTTCCTTTGTTCTCAAATGCCCCACAACCTCTCTTCCATCCTTGCTGTCAGTTAGGCCTTGCCTCATAATTATTAATTGCGTCTGTAAGAAGCTATCAGATCCAAGCTTCCTTCTGACCCTGCCACCCGGTCTGTGTCTTCTTCCACTCATGCCCGTCGTCTCTACTGTTACAGTGGAGGAAGGCTCGCTCCTCTTAAAGACCAGCCCCTTCACTCAAATTCCAGTTCCGCTTCCTCGCACACCTCAGTGAATCCCTTCTTTCTGTTTTCCTCTCTTTTTCTTGCATTATCAGACTTATGCAACATTGTAGGTAAAGTCGCAAAGTTGAGAAAGAAGCTGAATTCTTGGCTGTGCTATTACCCTTTATAAGTCAGAACTTATATCACCATTCCAGAACTTACAGTGACACTGAATAATTCCCCTTTACCACCACTCCCCTGCCCCCTTACTGAAGCAGGTACACTAGAGATAATGGAACTTTATTTTCCCATTTGATCCTACTCCTCTAGCTTTCTCCATCTCAGTAAGTGGTATTCACCCAGTTGCTCAGATTAAAAATCTTAAGTAATTCATTACTTTTCCCTTTCCATAAAATCCGGCAATTTATGTCTAAGTCCTTTTGATGATATCCCCAAACTATCACAGATTTGATCATTCTTTTTCATTAAACCTCCATCATTTGAGACTTAAGTTATTGTCTCTTATCCGGGTTACTATAACAGGCCCCCTAATTCAGCTTCTTGGACCCTGCATACCACATTCTCATAGAGGAGTGATTTTAACATGCAACCCAATGTGCTTTTTGCTCCCTGACCTTCAGTAGCTTTGCCAGAGCTCTTGGGCAAAATCCACAACCCCCTCAGCATGGTTTATGATGCCTCGTTCTCTGACCTCATCTTATACCATTCCCTTCATCCCACTTTACTGAAGTAGCTGCACTGGTTTCTCTTAGACCAGGGTCTACACAAACTGTTCCTTTTGATTAAAATGCCCTTTATCTCACTCTTTATGCCTCTTGCTTCTCATCCTAAAGCTTACATTTCAGTTTCATAGGGAGGGACTCTGCAGCTGATCTGCGTGAGGCGACTTTTCCCCCACAATTCATTTCATGAGTCTTCATTTCTTTCAAGGCCATTATCACCATTTGTGGTTTGTTTAGACTTTTTTCTGTCTCTGCTATTAAAAGCTTCATGAGGGCACGTCTCGCCGAACAATTTACTCCTAGCATCTGCTTCAGTGTCTGGTACGTGGTAGGACTGTGACAGTTTTTGTTGAATTAATGAAGGTACTTCAGGTAGTTGCAAATGTGAAACTGAACTTTGTTTGAAAAACTTAGGACTAGAGATTTCTCCGAAATCATTAACACCGAAGTAAAAGATGGAATGAGAAAAAAAGAACAATGAGCTAGTGACAAGGCTATAGAAAGAGCCCATGGTTAGGATGTGAAAGGAGAAAAGAATTGTGTGTCTTCTGAGCATTGTTTCAAGGAAATTGCAAATAGGATATAACAATAAGTAAATGGAGCAAAACTACTGGGAAAAGCATTAGGTGCTTGTTTCTTCAAAAGCAGGTTCAGTAGAACAGAGAAAGAAATTATTTGGTTTGGAGAAAGTTTGGAATAAGAAAAAAGTAGAGGTGTTATATATTGATAATTTGTTTGATATAGAAGTAGAATGGCGAATGAAGGCTCTTAGCAGCCAGATAAATCAAAATAGAAAAGACTTAGATGCATATTAGAAAACCAAGGGTATCTGGTGATTCTGTTGCTTATAAAAATTTAGATGAAGTATTACAATATGAAACAGCTGCCTTTTTGATTGAGACGATATTGAAGTTTTTAAAAATTTTTGCTTCTTAAAAGAGTCTCAAACTTTTATTTGATGAAATTGTGGAGTTTTGTTTCCATCTTTTTAGTCCATATATTTTGCTAACTTTAAAATGGTAAGTTAGAGGTGGCAGTTGAACACAGGGAAGAGGGAGGTCAGAATAACCTGCTGCTGCTAACTGCTTTCTTTCAGCTGGACGGCACGAAGTTGTCGCTATCGGCACAGGTGAATACAACTACAGCCAATGCATTAAGCCGACTGGAAGAGTGCTGCACGACACGCATGCCGTTGTTACAGCGAGAAGGTCTCTCCTCAGGTAAAGTCACAAATACGTTCAGTGCCCTCAGATATATACGCTTGTATGTACAAATGGGCTTTTATTGAGTTTTGAGCCAATGCTGTGTCAGTCTCTTACTTTTTAAAGCAATCTATTATTTCCATGTCACTTTTGGAAAACTTATCATAGCAACTGCAATGAGTAGTCTGGATTTTAGTGACTTCATTATCAAGATCTTACGAATCCAGTTTTAAGAGTCCTACAACCCTTTTTTAAAAAATATAAAAATACCATCTGTATTACTGAGTAAAGTAATTGGAGAGTATAGCTTTAGATCTGGACCAAGTAGGCTTGGTATTATTTAACCCTGAATTAGCCATACTTACCCAAAAACTGATGGGTTTCTGTGCATGAAGTCTGTGCAGAGTTTACCATATAACAGTGTGGGTAAGGAAATGTCGGTGCTGGCCGATCTCAAAGAGAAAGAAAGGGGCTGAGGTGAGCATACCTAGTTTCTTTTCCAGACTCATCTGTCATTCTGCTCCTCACAAGGGGCTTGACTAGCAGGAAAGGGAGAGAAGCTGGGAAGTCCCTTCCCATGAGAACATGAAAAATAAGTTCTGCCTCCTGCAGCACCCGCCAGCTTTTGGTTCTCTGACCCCACTGAACATACTCTTATCAAACTATTTTCATGGAAATTGTTACATACTCAAAATTGAGACTAGGATAATGAATGTTATCATTCAGTTGTCAGCAGTCTGATAACAATACCTAGTTATCAGCAATCTAGTTATCAACATTCTGTTCTTATTTAACTGTGCATCCTCCCTTTGTATGGTGATTGCTGGAGTATTTTAAAACAAATTTAGAATACTACTTCATCTGAAAAACTTAAGTATGTATCTCGAATAATAAGGAAATAACCTTATAATATTAACAGGAAATTTTTGGGGGAAGTCCATGAAGGTAATGGAATTTATTGTCCTCCCAACCCCTTGGTGCTTATTAAATTATTTGACCTCTGTAAAGAGACCTCTTTGGGGTTTATTTCTTCCCATGCTTGGCACTGTTACATACTGGTGCTTAAAATTTTACTATGTACATTTTTCTGATGATTGGATTTAAATCATGTTTTTTAGTAAGCAAAATAGTATTTTTTCCCTGATTAGTAATGTTTTTCAAGAGATCTGCTTTAGTTCTTAATAGAGCTAATGATCTTCACTGTATTATTTCTATGCTCCTGTGTTTTTGTCTTTAAACAGCTAAGGAACAGGAACAACTGTTGTTTGTTTTAGCAGGAAAGGGGAAACAGGGAAGTAAGGCAGAAACTTGACACTTCCCTTAGGAGGCTGGGAGTAGGACTGTCTGGGAAAGAAGGGAGGAATCCACAGGGACATGGGTCTTCGTTGGATATGATAGTCGAGGACTCCACTGTGAAATGACAGTGGAGTGTCGTCAAGATATGGTGCTGTAAGGGCAGACTGGGCTCGCCTAAGGCTTCTCAAGGGACTTTACTCTTCATTACTTAAGGCTGAGATTATTTTAGTATTTCTTACCAATATCAGAACTTTTGACAGGAATGTCATTCATGATACACAGAAATGTGATGCTTAAGAGATACCATTTCTAGATTTTATGACTTTATGATAAAGTAACAACTATTTTATTTTAGGTACTTCTATAGACAACTTCTACTCTTCTACAGCAAAAATCCTGCTATGATGGAAAAATCAATATTCTGTACAGAACCAGCTTCTAATTTACTCACTCTCAAACAGAATATCAACATTTACCTCTATATGAACCAGTTGCCTAAGGGATCAGCCCAGATAAAGTCACAACTGTAAGTATTATGGAAGTTGTTTTTAGAAGCAGCTGGGTGGCTGCGTCAGGTGCTCCGTATCCCTTCAGCAAGCGAATTCATCTCTGTCCAGAGCCTGCCCCGACCCTGCTGTGTTATTTGTAGACTGTGAGGCCACAGATTCTTTCTCCCTCCCCTCGGTCTGATCTATGACTCCTACTTACACATTCCACAGACTGCAGCGCTCGCTTCTCTATGCTTTCGAAAATCTCTTTTCCAGTTTTAAGACTTTATACACTTTAGGAAAAAAATGGATTCGGGCACTCTTCACATAGTCATACAGGAGTTAAGGAATGCAGTTGGTTTTTCTGGTCAATGCGTGGCCAAAACTTCATTATCTGAGGAATGGGTAGCCTCATTCAGCATGAAATTTAAACGATTCAGACCAGCACAAAGAGTAAAGTAAAATTCACTTCAAGTCTAATCATCTGGAGATAATTTATTAAAATTAATAATAAATTTATTATTATTGGTCAATATTTTGTTAAAAATCCTTTCAGCAACACCTTTGAAAAAGAGGGCAGTTGAGCATTCCTTGAGAGAAATGTCAAGAAAAATAGTTTTAGATTTTATAGTTTTAACATTTTATCAGAGATGAATCTTGAATACAATTTGTCAGTTTCCTTTTTTCATTTCCTCATTTTGTAGTTTTAAAAGATTTTCATACAGAGAAAAGGAGTAACTCACAGCTATGGTAGGAACAGAAGTCAGGTTTTCATTTGCGTTTAAGGGACGTGAAGAATGGAAGTAGTATGGAATTTATCTTTGTCAGAGCTATAAAGATGGTTACTTTCTGTTGGATATTAATATTGTGGAACCAAGTCACTCCATTCCTACTTGGCTTTGTTTGGGTTTGCATCTATTTCTGTTACCGGAATTAAATGTAAATTAGACACGTTTGAGAACAATTCCTCAGTACATGTAGATTTTACTTTGTCACACTTTGCTTTTTTTAAAAGAAAACTTCTTTTTCTAGGCGTCTTAATCCACATTCTATATCTGCATTTGAAGCCAATGAAGAACTGAGTCTTCACGTGGCTGTTGAAGGCAAAATTTATCTGACTGTGTACTGCCCTGCAGATGTTGTTAATAGAGTGAGCAGTATGTCCTCCAGTGACAAACTGACAAAATGGGAAGTGCTCGGTGTACAGGGAGCGTTGCTGAGTCACTTTATACAGCCGGTTTATATCAGCAACATACTTGTTGGTGAGTGGAATGTCAGTACCTGCTGGCTTTTTCACAAGTGAATAACTGTATTTATTCATCAGCATAAAATTTGATTTTAATTACACACCACTTTAAGATAAAATACCAGATCCACTGTTCTGTTGAGCTTTTCATTTCATGGTAACTTGTAATCACCCTTAGTATAATGTGATGTTTGTCATCTTATCAGGAGGTGAAGAATCAATATTTTAAGTATTGATTAAAATATTGAACTTATAATTTAGTTTGCACAAGTTTCAATTTTTCCTCTTTCTTTTGGAAGATGTTTCCTTGAACTTCTCAAATAAAATAGCTATTCTTGAAATAAGAAAGATGAAATGCCCTGTTTTTGCTTTCTAGGTGATGGGAATTGCAGTGATACTAGAGGCTTAGAAATTGCTATCAAACAACGTGTTGATGATGCGCTCACTTCTAAACTTCCGATGTTCTATTTGGTCAACCGACCTCAGATTAGTTTAGTACCCTCTGCGTATCTACTTCAGACAGACTTGGAATATAGATCCTTGAGTCTGAATTGGGCACAAGGGGACATTTCTTTGGAGATTGTGGATGGCCTCAGTGGGAAGATTACTGAAAGGTTAGCATAACTAATTTATTTTTAAATCACATATTAAGCTAAAGAATGCATTTAATATGATTTTTTATTCTAGCATTTTGTTAAAATTTTTAAAATTATGAAAAACAGTAATAGTTATCATTAATTGGGTGTGACTATGTTGCAGGCATTGTACTAATTAAAAATTTTTTTCCGATGAGAAGTTACATAGTGGTGGAACCAGCATTAAAATTCAGTTCGCAGACCTGTGTTTTCCAGTGTCGTGTCCTGACCATTAGCATTAGACATATAACGTACTTGCTTTAAAAATTCAATTTTTCCTACAGAATCTAAATTTATGACTTGAGGGTTCAGAAACTTGTATTTTTCACAAGCTCTTCCGAATATTACACACATACAGTTAAGTATGAGAACTATGGTATACTGCCTTCTTAGAAGAACCCTATATGTTAGGTGGCATTATTGTTTTTTTATAGCTAAAAATGAATAAATAAAACCTGAGATTCAAACTTAAGTATCTTGCTTAAAGTCACCTCGTAGTCAGGGACACAGCTGGGATTCTGATGCAGACATTTTATTTACAAAGCCTTTATCCTTAACCATGACCACTGTGCCTTGTAGACAAGTTCTTTGTGATACTCTTGCCACAGATTATCAAGTAAAACTTAAATCTTTCTTTTAGTGTGAACATACATTTATAATGAGGTAATGAGTAATGTTAAAAGTTTAAATGCCTATAGTTGCTTTCTCTGTGAAAGACAGATTTAAATTATGACCACATACAAATGTTTTTTGGTACAAACTCAGTCAAGCATACTACTGATTATTTGCGCTGTAGTGAATTACTTTCTTTATGGTTTGAATCAGCATAAAGCAGTGTATCACTGCTAATAAACTACATACATACAAACAAAATAGGTCTTCTATAAAACACCTTAAAAACCTGTTTACTGAAAACATAAAATTGTAGCGTAACAAAGATGAAATTAATAATGTATAACAAGTTTAACTCATTTATTATGGTTAAATTCTTGCCAGGTAATTACAAACACAAAGAAAGCAGACGTGATCTAAATATTAGAAAAAGTGTAATTCAACCCCAAAGCATTAGGTAAGGCAAAGGACACTTTAGCAATGTAAAGTTAATTCACAAGGAAGACAGAACAGTCACGAATATCTATGAAGTAAATAGCATAATATCAACATATATAAAGCAGAAATTATGGAAGAGAAGAGGAAAAGTAGAAACTCATTACTAATTGAGACAGTAATTTAACCTCTTTGCATTCATGGTAAATCAAGTAGATAAAACAACAGGCAAGGATGTAGCACTTTTAAATAACATAGATTTAAAAATATCTGCATCATAAAAATATGAAATACACCTACTTTTACAAACCTATACAAGACTGACAAAAATTGGTTATGTTAGACCACAAAGAAAACCTAGAATTCTAAAAAGTAGAAGCAAGATAGATAATAATATCTGATTGTGATGTAAAGACAAAATCACAATACTAGAAACCTCTGTCATTGAATAAAGTTCTCTTTTGCCTCAAAGAGGATATATAAAATGAAACTGAAGCATAATGAGAAAACAGATATTAGAAGCGTTACATATCAGAAATTGTAAGATACACAGCTAAAGCAAAGCCAAATAGAAAAGCCAATACTTTAAATGCTGATGTAAACAAATAGTGGAAATAAGTAGAATGAAATTAATAAAACTATAATTGTAAATTAGAGCTAGAGAATGGAAAAAGTTAGAATCATAAAAAGATGATTTTGTGAAAAATATCACCCACTAATCTATAAAAATGAGAGTAATTACTCAGAAAAAGAGAAAATTGAAAGAATCATAAGAAACGTTTTTATTCAACCATGTAAATAGTATTTGAAAATCTGGATTGAAATACATAAATTTCTAGGAAAAAAATATTTTTAAAACTGATACAGAAAAGGAAAAAATCTAAACAGACTATTTTTATGAGAAAGTTATCAAGAAGATGCTCTAACTCCTTCTCAAAGAAAACATTCTGAGGTGGTTAGGAGGAATTTTATAAACCTTTAAGTAATAGAAATTTCCAGTGCTATCTTAAAAGATGGAAAACATTCCAATGCTCTTATGAAACAAGTCAGTCATCGATACTGAAACATGATAGGAGATTCCTGCTCCCCCTCCCAAAGTTACAGACCAAGCTCACTTTTATATCCAAGCGAAGTTGTTAAACAGAATATTATGAAGCAGGATCTAGCAGTACATTAAATTAATATATTTTATACAACAATACCAATTGGTGTTTTATCTGGGAACGTGAGAGTAGTAACGTAATAGAAATAATACCAGATTAGAAACTCATTAATATACTTTGTCAAATTAATTGATCTAGGGGAAAATACCATAGATTAATTTCTATAAATCTTAGGAAAGCGTATAATACAACTTGAAATATTCTAGATAAAGCTACTCAATAAATAAGGAATAGATATTTTTGTTAAGGATAAAATGTGTTAGTCTAAAAGTATCATAATTGGTGATGAAATCTCAGAGGCATTTGCATTAAAATCAGAACAAACATGATTGTTTACTGTTATGCTGTTATTTAACATTTTACTTAATGCATTTGGACAAGAGAAAGAAAAAGAAGATATAAAATATTGGAAAGGAGAAGGCAAAATTACCATAAATGCATATGGTATCATTTTATATTTGAAAGCCCAAAAGAATCATCTGAAAAATTATCACAACAAAACTATCATGGTGGAAAATTACTATATAGAGATCAATAGATTGTACACACAGGAGTATACCTTAACTGTTGCTACATAAACTCCCTGAAAACTTCATGACTGAACGTAACAATCATTTATTACTGCCCACAAGTCCTTACGTCAACTGAGCTGATTGGCTGGGCTCCCCCATGCGTCTGGGGTTAACTTCAGGTTAACTGGCAGGTCTTAGAGGGACAGCTGGGCTCTGGCATGTGTTCTCTCCACTTCTGGTAGACAAGTTGCAGCTGGCTCACGCAGCTGAGGAAGCACTCTCAAGAGCATGAGGACACAAAGCCTTCTGAGGCCCAAGCTCGGGACTGGCACGTGGTCTCTTCCGTTTGCCAAAACAAGTCACAAAGCCCAAATTCAAGGGGAGAGGACTCAAACACAGTTTACTGATGGGAGAATCTGAAAACTCATGTTGTAAAGAACGTGGAGACGGAGGAGTGAAGGGTTTGGGCAGTTTTTGTAATCTGTCACAAGAGCAACCAATGAGAAGATAAATCGTTACAAAAGGAAAGAGTTACAAAGCAAAAACGGTCATGATCTATGGACCCACTTTTACTAAAAACATAGAAACAATATTTACCTACATGTACACATGCATACATACATACAGAAGATCATGAGGTAGGTGTGTAGATTTTACTTTTTATAGTGAGTTAAGATTTACATGCAGTGGAATGCACTATACATTTTCATGAATTTTGATATATTTATTGTGCACACCTGTATAACCATCACACCGGTCAAAAGGCAGGACATTTTTCTCATCCCAGAAAATATTTCTGTGCCTTCTTCCAGTCAGTCCTTGGTATTACCACTTTTTAAATTTGGATCACCATAGATTAATTTTGCTTCAAACAATAGAAATGTTCCAAATATCCAGCTTCTGCTTCATTTTCAGTGCAACACTATATTAACTTAAACTGTAATTTCATGAAAGAATTAGCTTCAGAAAGTAAATATTCAGAATATTTTTATGTGAAAAATTTCCACTATGCATTGCACATAACTGAGATAAATATCTCTAGATTCTATGTTGATTTTTATCTCTACAGTTGTCAGCATAAATCATTGAATAATGACTGGTGACTTTCATTCTTTTCTCTTAGTTCTCCTTTTAAAAGTGGTGTGTCAATGGCCAGTCGGCTTTGTAAAGCTGCAATGTTAAGTCGATTTAACCTGCTTGCCAGTGAAGCTAAGAAAGATGATGTACTTGAAGCGAGTACATACCATGCAGCTAAGGTAAGTCCTTTAAGGACTAATGTTAATCATAGACATGCAATTTAAAACAGTGTGGTTTTTATGATGCTGACTCACAGTGAAAGTTGGTTGAATAGTTCTCAAATATAAGATATTGGCATGTAGTGGTAAAAATAATTTTTAAATGAACATGCCGGAAATTGACTATGTGAATGGGTTTTGCCACTTAAAGTGGCCACCTCAGTATGGTGTGTCCTTTGACAATATTGCACAAACCCTGTGGTCATACTGAGAGAGACAAAGCAGTAATACAATGTGTCCTATATACGATATTAACTGTGGTAACTATAGAGGTCAATTATTCTAAAATAATACATTAGGTATCCAAATAAGTTGATTTTCCTATCTGAAAGTTGTGAAACAGCTTTAATTTCAGCATGTGATTTGGGTCTGAGTTGGTAATATAGATCACCTTTTTCCTCTCTTTAAAAAAACTTACTCTCTTTTTAATGTTACATATGAAATCCATGTTTTAAGTTGTGAAAATTTCACTATTTTAAAGTACAGAGGAAAAATATTATTTGTGATCTCATCTACTATTCAAATATAATATTCTTAGTCTTATAATGTAAGCATATTATTTGTTTCTTGTCATATATATATAGTGTGTGCATGTATTTTAAAATATTAAGATCATAGTGGATAATTATCTTTTAATCTGCTTTTTTCACTCACTATGGCATGTGCCATATTCTCATAATATGACATATTCATGTTATTAAGTTATTAAACATATATAACTTGTTTCTGATAACCTCATTTCAGTTTTAATAATGATACACTATTATGTGAAAGTCTCTTAATTTCGCCAATATCTTAATGCTCGAATTGTATAAGCCCAATCTGTAATGCAATATTAACTACAAGTTTGTATGTACATACATATTTTTAAATATAAAAGTTTATCTAGACAGCTTCTGGGTTTGGCAGCATAAAGAGGTTGCAAATCATCTCTGTAAAAATAAGTATAAAACTAGGCAAAATAGTCAAAAGACAATCTTTTCACACTTTTGCAAACTGAGTAAAGGTAGCTATTGAAAAACTGCTAGAACTTCCGATAAGAATGGAAGCCTGTGGCACCTTTGCCAGAGACTGTTCCTGTTGTCTCTTCCTCTTTTGTTGGTTTGATTGGCAAGACCTGTAGTTTTTACTGGTGAGGAGAATACCAAAAGTAGTAGATTTGCTACTAGACAGGGTAGACTTGATTCGGGGTAATGGGTGACCCAATTTAGTGACTTTGTCAGCCAAAAGTGCCAAACCTGGTAGGAAACAAATGGGAAAAATCAGTAACTTTGCTGGCCTACAGCTGCAATCCTGGTTGGGGCAAGTGGTGGACTAATTAGTAACTTGGGTCAGTTTTGGAAATGAAAGAGTTATGGAAAGGCTGAGATTATACTCTCCTTATATTCCTGGCCTACTGAGAAACTGCACTCATGTACAGGTAGACCCCAGAGAACCCAGTGAGGAGTAAAACTGAAAGATAACTGGCTGCAACATTAAATATACTCCTACCCCCGCCATGCACGGACGTATTGATCAGAAGGAGGAGGAAGCCGTTTGGGTTTAAGGTGTTTGATTACAATGTCTGCTGAAATCATTCGCTTATGATTAAGCTATACAGATACAAGGGCACTATTAGGAAGCCAGGCTAAGACAAAATTAAGAATGAAAAAATGGAAGAGATAACAGCAGCTTCACGTCATAGGAAAAACAGATCTCATAATTTAAGCAAGCTAACTTAAAACAAACAACCAACTTATGACCAATAAAACAATCCACAGAGTTGTTACAGTGTATTATCTAAAAATAGATATGTAAAAAACAGGAAAGTGAAGCCTTAACAATCATTAGAAACTCATTCTGAAGGGGTCCAAATGTTGAATACTATTTATTTTCCAGGTCCCATGTGCTAAAAATGTATTTTTAAAAAAGACTAGAAGGCAGCAAAGAGGGGGCAGATAATCCGTTGGACTAACAGAAAAAAATAGATAATACAAATGATCAAAATCTGAAATGAAAGTATCATCACTACAGATACCAAAGAGCTAAAATAGTTACAAGGAAACATTATAAACAAATTTTTTTTCCAACAAATTAGACAAAAGTTAGATGAAACAGACACATTCCTAGAGAGACATAAATTACAAAACCTGACTAAATAGAATACCAAATTGAACTATAGAAATTGAATTATTAAGTAAAATTTTCTCTCTGAAGTAAAGCAGGTAGTGGCTTTGTTGGTGAATTATATCAAACATAAGCAAAAAATACTACAAATCATATAAAAATCTTTCATAAATTAGAGGAAGAGAGAACATTTTATAGCTCATATAACCCTGATATCACAACTGGGCAAAAACATCACAAGAAATGAGAACTGTAAACCAGTATCTCTCAGGAGCAAAAATGCAAAAACTCTTAGGGTACTGATTGACAAACCAAATCCAGCAACACTTAAAAGGAATTATACACCTTATCCAAGTAGTTTTGTTCCAGGAATGCATGATTGATTTGACAGAATATTATTTTATGTAATACATTATATGAATAGATTCAAGTTCAGTATCTACATACTTATCTCAGAAGATGTGAAAAATGCATTTGACAAAATCCAGCACCTATTCCCTATAAAAACACTGAACAAATAAGAGGTAAAAGTGAACTTCCTCAACCCGATAAGGGGCATCAGCTAAAAACCTACCATTGACACCACACTGAATGGTGGAAGACTGAATACTCTGCCCCCTCCCCACCAAGACTGGTAAAGAAAACAAGAATGTCGGATTTCACCATGTTTGTTCAATTTGGTTCATGTCAAGGCAAGAAAGTGAAATAAAAGGCATCTTAGACTGGAAAGGAAAAAGAAAAACTGTCCTTATTTCTAAACTATGTAACCTTGTATATAATATATGCTGTGAAAAGCAAACAGCTATGTCATATGTGAATTGAGCACACAGTATAAGAGCAGTAAAGAAAAATAAATTGTGTACTTGGAATGAACACTACAAAGTTAAAACTGGGAAAACAACTTCATAGTAGCATAAGAAAAATACTTAGGAATAAATTTAACAAAAGAAGTGCAAGACTTATACACTGAAAATGATGAAACATTGCTGAGAAATTTAAGAGGACCTAAATAAATGGAGAGTTGTACCATTTCATGGATTGAAAAGCTCAATATTGTTAGGATGTCAGTTCTGTCTAAATCTATGGATTTAATGCAAACTCTATAAAAAATGCAGCCAGCTTTTGTGTAGGAATTAAAAATGATTCTAAAATTGACACTCGTGAGATATAAAACTGAAAGTAACAGAGACTCATGGACACGGACACTGGATTAGTGGTTACCAGAGGGAAGTGGGTAAAAGGCGTCAAATAGTTGGTGATGGAAGGAAAACTAACTCTGGGTGGAGAACACAGTGCAGAGTGTGTGTGTGTGTGTGTGTGTGTGTGTGTGTGTGTGTGTGTGTGTGTGTGTGTGTGTATCTGATGTACTGTTGAACTATACACTTGGAACTTACTTGATTTTATGTCACCCCAATAATTTTAGTAAAAAATTAAATAATATGTAAATTCAAAGGACATAGAAGAACAATTTTTTAAAAGAATAAAATTGGCAGAATCACCCTCTCTAGCTTCAAACCTATCATAAAGGCACAGAAGTCGAGACACTGTATTGGTGTCGTGATAGACGTAGATCAATGGAACAGAATGAGTCCAGAAATAAGCCCACACACTCATGGGCAATTGATTTTGTAGAAGGACTAAGGTAACTTAATGGGAGAAAGAATAGTCTTTTCAACACGTGGGACTGGACAGTTTCTATCTGTGGGCAAAACAAAAAATTAGACATACCAGTTATGTGAAAAAATTAACTCAAAATGACTCACAGATCTAAAAGATCTACACAGTAAAACTTCCAAAGGCAACGTGAGAAAATATTTGTATTCTTATGTAAGGGAAAATTGTCTTAGATATGACATCAGCAGCACAATCCATAGAAGAAAAAAATCAATCATTTAGACTCCAGAATTTAAAACTTGGTTTCAGAAGTCATCATTAAGAAAATGAAAATAGAAGCCACAGCATGGAAAAAAATACTTGCGAATTCATACATCTTAGCAAAAGGTGTTGGATCTGGAATATATTATGAACTCTTACAACTCAGTATTAAGAGGGCAAACAACCAAGTTTTTAAAAGTGGCAAAGATATACAAATGACTAATACACATATAGAAGATGCGCAGCTTCTTTAGTCATTAGGGAAATGCAAAATCAAACCACAGTGTGATAGCACTGCACACCCACTGAAGTCCATAAGACTGACTTTCCAGGAGTTGTCGCCGAGAAACCGGACAGCTCTGCTGGCAGGAATGTAAAATGGTGCAGTCACTTTGGAAAACGTTTCGGCAGTTTCTTACAGTGGTGAACTAACGTACCATGTAATGCAGCACTTCCACTGGAGGAGAAACTTAACCGATATCCTCCTGAGACTCCTATAGAAATGTTTACAGCAGTGTTATTTGTAATGGCCCAAAACTGGAAACAGTCCAGATGTTCCTCAGCCTGTGGATGCGTTAATAATATGACGTATCAGCAATAAAAAGGAACACGCTATGGCTACGTGGAACAACAGGAATGAATCTGAAAATATGCTTACTGAGAAGTCCGACCCAACTAAGTATATATGGTGCTAATCATTTTTTATGAAATTTCTAGAAAAAACAAAACTCTGGAGGGAGTAAGTGGATACCTGATTGCCTGGGGCTGGGGCTGGCCATTACCGATGGTCAGCAAATGGAACTCTTTGTAGGTGATGGAATTGTTTTACAACTGGACGGGGTGATGGTTGCATACCTGTATAAACTTAGTACCAAAAAAATCAAACTGTATAGTTACAGGAGGTGTATATACGGTATGAAATTATACTTCAATAAAGCTTTAAGTTCATCTATATGTTCATTTATAAAAACAAAAGGAAATAAACTAAAACATTAGTGGTGCCTGTGTATAGTTTGGGAATTACAGATGACTTTTATTTCCTTCTATGTATTTTCTCTATTTTCCAAGTTTTCTGTAATGAGTATGATTACTCTTTGAATTAAAAATGTTAAAAAAAGAAAAACTTTTTAGAAATGTTGGGAAGGAAGTTTTAGTTCCAAAAAGAATATTCAGAAACAAATAGGAATTCAGAAAATTTTTTATTAATTTTTAAAATGTCAAATTAAAGAAACAAGATTAGGGCTACTTACTTTTCATAAACCAAATTCTGCCTATATTCTATAATTCAATTTTTTTTCTTTCTATAGTGTATGTCTGGATCCTATCAAGAAGCTAAAACTTTGTTGAAATCCTACTTACAGCAACATGGCTATGGCTCCTGGATTGTGAAATCTCCCTGTATAGAACAATTTAGTATGTGAATTAGGCAATCCATCGTCACATTAAAAATCTTTTCTTTTTTGGTGCATTTTGACTAGTAAAATTTTTTTTTTTTAATGTTGGTGGTTTTCAGCTTTCAAAATCAGAATCTTGCAACAGCAGTGTCCAGAGATTGCTGAAAATTTGGAAATATTCATGTCAAATTACATTTAAACATTAGGGTTTTGAAATTCCATTTTTTATTACTTTATTCATTATGTAGCCATTTTATATTTATTTTTATAGACATAAGTCATTACCCTTTTTGTAGTTTAAAAGAAAATGCATTCTTTTAAGTTTTCATTTTATCGTTATCTGTATAGCAAAGATATTCGAAATTGTGTCCTGGTATCTCACTCAAGTTTCTTTAAATTAAAAATTAGAATCCAAGAATACAAATAATAATTCTTAATCATTTGTTGATTAATTCAAAAGACATTCGAGTGCCTAATATTTGCAATCACTGTGCTAGGTGATAGTAAAAAGTGGTAACTAAAACATCATTTCTTGTGTCAAAGAAGTTCATGAACGCAACTGCTCATGCAGATACAGAGAATGTTAACCATGTTAGGGAATAATTTGATAAGTGAGTTATTCTGATTAATAGATGATTATTGTAAATGCTTTACATGAAATTGCCCATTTTCAAGGGTCTTATAAGATCCATCCAAATGTGATTTAATTCATTATAATTTGGATTGTAGGGATTTCTAATCAGATCAATAAAAGATTGTTTAGCATATTTGTTTATACTATGATGAAAAGGGATGTATATCTTTAGTGAAATTGTGAGTATATTTGATACTTTAGCCTCTTCAACTTATTCTTTAGCTTCAATCACAGGAAAATTAAATATTATTTGTTCTCAGACATTATTTCTCTTAGCTTAGATCTTTATTAAATTTATAAGTTTCATGCTTTCCTACATGAACTATTATAACCTCTGATGAGGTTGATGTAAGTTTTGGTTTTTAGTCTTCTAAACTCTGGTGGGTTTGGTTGGTGAACACTGAAGTCATCTTGGAAAAACATACATGTCTTCAGTGGACTAGGCTCTACACTTAATAATACAAAGTTGAACCATGAGAAATTGTTTTTTGAGGGTCAAATACGGACAGTTTCATAGGAACCAACATACATATACTATGATTAAGTTCCATTTCCATCAACTAGATTATATTTATTGCTTATTTCTCAAACTGGTATTTCTTTGTTAACTTTTCTCATCTCTCTTTGATTGTTTCCTTCCACAGCTAATTTCCAGCCTATATTTCTATTATTTTTTATAGTAAATTTGCCTTTGAAAATACAAAATCTTTCGCCTTCTTTTGGTGGTATTTTGCTTTGGACACATACAAAGTAGAAAGAGTACAAAGTGGTTAATAACTGCCTCTAAAAGTTTTGCCTAACTAGTAAAGGCCCTGTGTTAGACACTGCCGTGAGAATCACTAGAAGACTATTTTCTCAAGAAATGTACAGTTCTAAACATAAAGCAAACATATCCGACTGTTTTACAGACAGATCTAGTAAGTACCACTTGTTTATTCAACATGTAGTCACTGAGCTCTCTTGGTGTTATGTCTACACAATTTATGTGTCGTGTTTTGGTTTAGAGAAAGGAAAGCTATCTGGAGAGAGAGATCGAGAGGGACCACATAAGGAGATGGCACTGAGTAGAAGTCAGTCATTTAGTAGAAGGGGAAGGAGATGGTCGTGAATCCCAACAGTCGCCTCTATAACTTGAGCTATTTAATCTCGCTTGCCTCAGTTTTTTATCTTTTAAAGGATGAAATTGATACTAGTGGTGGTCATTTTTTTTCAGGATGGAAACATGAGAGAAAGGGCTCCAGGAGACCCTTTGTCAGAAGCAGTAATGCTTATTATCTTCTTTTACGTATTATGTGTTGGGGCTGTGCAAGGTATCTTTCCTAAAGAAAAATAAACTTCTAAATTTAGACTTCTAAACTCCAATTTCTAAAATTGTTCAAAAGCCACTAAACTAGTTGCACCTAATTTTAAATCTTCTTTTCGCTCTAAAGGTTCTGTTGTCTGAGACAAGCATTGAAGGATGCATTCCATTAAGGCTAGAATGGGAGAGAGTACATTCTAGTGGAAGTGATGAAGCAAAGATTAGAGGGGATATTTTACAGCGTTTGAGGCTATAGAACTCTTGATGAAAAAGTTGGGACTTGAGTCTAGCAGATGTTCTCAATTTGGGAGTCACAGAAGGTTCTTAAAGGATTTGTGTAGGGAAGTAACATATAACTTGAAACACTACTCCACATTTTCTTTGTTTACTTATGGAAATTTGCAAATGTACAAAAGTAGAGAAGATATTAAATGATCCCATGTACCCATCACTTCAATAATTATTAAAACATGACAATCTTATTTTATATATACCTCCTGAAACTGGATTATGTTAAATATCACACGTTATGTCATCTGAAAATATTTTGATATATATCTAGAAAATATGAGGACTCTTATACACACACACAACCACAATTTAGCACACCTTAAAAATTAATAGTAATTCTCTCACTATCTCACAAATATTGTATAGATTTTTGGAGCCAAGATCAAAATAATAGCATATTGAAATTTGTATGTTAAGTATCTATTCTGTAGATGTCCTCTCTCTTAGTTCTTGAAAAAACTGGGTCCCTTGTTTGCAGTGTCCCACAAACTCATTTTTGTTGCTTACATCTCCATGATGTTATTTAATATGTCCCTCTGTCCTCTGTATTTTCTGAAAGCAGTAGTTTAAATCTAGAAGCTTTCAAACTCGGGTTCATTTTTTCAGCAAGAAAACTTCATAAGCTATATTGAATACTTTCATCAGAAAACACAGTGGCTGGGTTTTTCTTCTTCTTGCGATGTTAGTCATTTATGATCATTGCCTAAATCCATTGTCTGATTATGGGTTACAGGTGATACTCAGACTCTCTCAGTAGCTAGAGTTCTTCTATTATCTATTTACATATTTGATCACCTGGGGTATAATTGATAACATAAAAGCCTGGATTGTTTCTTTTTTTTTTAAATGTTTTTTAAATAAGTACTTGGTTCCCTGTCATCTTTGAGAATTCACCTATGAGAATATTTTTCATAATAATGAATTTAAACATTTATTTCAGTCATTATAATTCATATTCAGGTTCAGATTGTTCTCTTTTGTCAATAAAAGCCTTTTCTAAACATCTTATAGTATTTTTCTTCTAGTCGATGTTCTTGATGCTATTTTAAGTAATATTTTGTATATTTTATTTTGTTTATTTGTTGCTGATATGTAGACATACAATTGATTTTTTTTATGTCAGCCTTATATCCAGTGACCCTCTAAATTCTAATAGTTTATCTGGATCTTCTTCATACATAGTCATGTCTTACGTGAATGATGACAGCTTTATTTCTTCTGTCCTAATCTTTATCTTCTAATTTCCTTACCTGCCCTCACTACAATCTCCCAGCACAGTGTGAGTAGACGTGGTGAGTGGTGTCCTTGTGTAACGTGGGAACCCTGTCACATTGGTGCTTGTGTCTTTTGAATTTGATCTCAGCAGTCTTTGTTACCTCCCTTTCTTTCTCTTATGACAGAATTTTCTGGCCTCAGCGTGTGCATTTGTTACCCCGCACTTGGGGTTGGCCCTCCCCCTCCAGAGCTCTGGCTGCTTTTCATGGAATGTCGTGGTAGGCGACCGCAGTCTGGGATTTAGTTAACCTCTTAAATCTTATATTTCTGTCTCCTTTCTCTTACACCAAATCCCGGATTTCTGTTGATACCAACATAATTTCTTATTTATTTTTTTCCCACAACACATACATGATAGTCTCAGAATAACAATACTACCACTATCATCAATAATTTAATTACCAAAAACAATTCTTAATTATTTTCATCCTTAGGATGTATCTTACCACATATGTACAATCAAATTAATATGATTTAAACTAACTTCTTTCTCTGAGCTTTGTCTCCCAACTCTACACACAGTTCAGATTATTCATTTAATCTTGGCTCTTGGTATTTAGAAATTGTGGTTTTAAATAATTATGTAAAACTACAATAAATCTATAATGCATGGTGTTTGCAGAGAAGTCTTTTATATCTGTTCCATCCTGAGAGTGTGTGTGCGTGTGTACTTTGTCTTTACACACACACACACAAACGTATGTATGTATAAATGTATATAAAATTATATGTGTATAAAATTAACATGTAGGCTTTTTATTTATCTTTCCATTATTTTTAATGTACCCATACACACCAAAGTGTACATATGGATGGATTTTTTTTTTTATTTTTTGCTATTATAACTCGTTTTCTGGCAGTAGTTTTTGTTTTGTTTTTGGATCGCTTAGAGACTGGGAAGTCAAGAGGCTCTGACAATAGCCTGGGTAAGAGGAAACAATGACCTAGAGCATGGTTGTGACAAACTATTAAGACAATAAACTTGGGAAATAGTGGGGAGATAAGATCTGAAAGTAGCGTACATGAGACAAAGGGAGAGACAAGTGAAGATGACCCACGGATGTGAGATGGATGACTAGAAATGCTATCAATGGGAGTAGAGATGTGAATCTCTACAAATCTGATTTGGCTGAAAGGATTGGAAGTGTTGACACATTTTTAAGGTGATGGTAAGATTGTCCACTGGAGATGCTCAGCATTGGAAGTACAATGATAGAGACCTTGAAAGTTTTGGAGTAAATATAAAAAATCAAGACTCACTAGCAAAGAGGTCATTATTCACATTGTGGGAGAAGATGTTCGCCTCGTCTCTGAGCGTAAGGAGAACACTAGGACTAGAATGCCAAGGAACACTCACATTTTGAGTTTGGAAAATTAAGAGGAAACGCATGGAGTCATTTGACAGGTGGCTGAAGAGCGATAGCAGAGAGAGGACTTTCAGGAATAGAATAACCATTCTCAAGTGCTGCAGAGGGTCCAGGAGAATGGGGACCACGGCAATACCATTGTGGATCTGGCACCCCGCAGTCCTCCGCGACAAAAACAGCAGTTCCCAAACCTGGCTGCTCGGACTGGCACGGTTCAGGAACCCCTGACTGACAAGATCTGGGACAAGGCCCAGACAGGCATTTTTAACAAGTGACTTCAGATCATTTGATGCAGACAGGACTTTGACCACACTTTGAAAAACACTCCCCTACACGATCTTTAAAAAGGTGGTGGTGGCAGTAAAATTAGCCGTGGTTAGGGCGTGGTCGGAGGTGAGGATCCGGAAGCAAAGACAATTCTGCTCTTCCCAGCATCTTGATGGTGAGAATAAATATGGCTGTAGTCATATTTCCTGGTATTCTTTTTAGTATTTGCTCATAAGAGTGGGGAGATTTAACCAATGTGCATGAATGTATAGTAGAGTCACCTAACGTGTCGTGTATGGCCTGTTTGTGGGGCATAGTCCGTGTTGAGCCAGGCCAGAGATTTGGTCCAGCTGCAGTTGAGTCAGCTCTGTTGAGGGAATCTTAGGTTATGTGAATGCATCGCAGAAACGGCTCAAACCAAAATGGGGGAAATGTACTCTGAGCAAAGAGAAGAACTGCGTAGAAACAGTTGTGTTGGGGGAGGGGCCGATAGGAGAGAACAGGAGATTTTGGTTCAGGGTGTTTCAAAGTTTGAAGTTTTAGGGATTTGAACCCAGCCTGTGTTTTGGCATGCTCCCCTTACCCTCCATCTCAGTTACGAGGGAGATGTGCAGTAGTTGATGTACTGGCATCAGTGATGGTTTATGAAAGCGGACACAGGGCTCAGTCCCTTCGGCCAGGGTCAGCTGGAGCCCCGCGCAGCCTGCTCTGGGCTCAGGCGGCCTGTCTGATGCCTGTTTTATGTTCAGTAATGCCGTTTTCCATCTGTGCCATGGTATCAAAAAGGCTGCGAAGCAGCAGTCTCCGTTTCTAAGAGCAGTGTGGTGGTGGCGGCCATCTGTTAAGGCGGGGCCTAGGTGGTGTGGAACAGACGTTTAATTACGTGCTATAGAAACTTAGAATGCTTGAGTCTGGGAGGTATTTTTAGACAATTTTAGTTTGCACATGAAATGAAGCGAGCATTATTTTAAGAGCGCTTCAGATGAAACTTGTGAGAAATAATTTGAGTATAATGTGTAGGTGAGATGCGTACAAATACTTTGAAAATACGGATCGGGACCGGATATGCACGTTGTCAAGCTTCATAACATTAGTTAATGAAGGATCAGTCTGACTTTCAAATGCAAGTTTATTTTCTTTGAGAAGGAGCTGATGGTTCCTAGATAAAGAAAATTGTTCTTTGATGTGAGAAAGTAAACAGGAAGCATGAGAATTTCCTCTTTAGAAATCTTTTGATCCTGATACATTCTATACATTGACTTAAAACTTGCTCCTCTGTCTCTTCTTGTGTTAGAATAGCTGTCACATACATTTGATTTTGTTTAATAGTAGTAGTAGCACCCAAGGAACACCGTCTGTCGTTTCTGGCCTAGTGAAGAAAACCCCCACAAAGCTCGGGGGGATGCTCGCGTCCCCGTAACCACGGCATTGTTTAATGGCTTCCTGTGCAAGATGAGGACACTGCGCGTACTAGCTCGTCCCAGCATCTCCCTCTGCCTGGTGCTGTGGACTCCCTCTTCTGTGGGGGAGCTACGGTGTTGCAGCAGCATCAAAAGAGGTGAGGTGGAGTCCAAGCAGTCACCCAACTCTCAATGCCATTTGCAGGTTCTCTTTAAATTCTGAATTCCAGGCGGTTGCTCTCCTCTCAGCTGACTCAGCCCAAGTGGGTCTAAACCCTTCGAGTCTCACTGCCCAGTAGCGTTGAGGTCTTAGTGCTCATTTCAGGCGTGGAGGTAGTGAAAGTTGGTATAGCTGAGCTCTCAGGAAATTTGCCCTCAATTTGTGAGTCATTGGAAGGTGTTCGAGTGGAGGGGTTGTTTTTCCTCAGAAGGGACACTACTAAAGAAGAAGGGCCACCTCTGTCCCCAGGACAGACAGACGTTCTCAGCCTCCATGTCTACATCCTGCATCTCGGTCCCACTCCTTCCCCATCCTCACTCTAAGAGACCTGGAAACCCTCAGTGTGTGATTGGCATGACATCTCTGCAGACCTTACAGAGATGGACTGTTTCAAAAATGCCAGTGAGGGCTTCCATGTACCTTTTTAATTGTATAGAACTTTAATTTTTTTCCCATTGTTCTCTGAGACCATCAGAAGAATCTAGGGGATAATCACAATTTTTATCATTGTCCCTGTAGCAATCCAATGTCATGGCCTTTAACCTCACCCTCCCTCTGCATTTCTTCCTGTGCTATCATGGATAATACTTCAATCGGTGCTACTACATCCTGTAGCTTTCTCATATCCTGTTGTTATTGTGCTCCTCGAATATATGAACAAGCCAGTCCCAAAATCCTATCGAAGAGTCATTTTCTTGGTGTTATTTCTGGTGCAATTACTGTGTCTGAATCAGGAAGCAGATGGCATACTCAGAATAATTCAAGGAGGATCTAGTAGAGATGGCCAATGAGACCATGGTCAGGGCAGAGGGAAAGCGAGGGGCTAGTGCTGTACCCCGGTACTGGCAGCAGTGGAGGCACTGCCATCTGCCTTGAAGGAAGAATCAGGAGGAAAAGTTAGCCGAATCCAGAAGGGAAACATTTGGGGAGCGCTACCTTGCTTGAGAGGCACAGCCACCCAGAGGCTACTCCACAGGGAGAGCCACACGGAGTGGTCCCTTCTAGCCCTCACACCTCTCCCAAGGCTCCTCAGGGCAGGAGATGCCTTTGATAGTTAAAGGTCACACAGGTGAGCATCCTGAGGGCAGAGGGGAAGGTACAAGGTGTTGGAGAATCGGATCGATAGGTTCTCAGTTACTGGAAGAGTTTCAAGAATGTTTGTGTTTGGCTTTTGTTTAAATTTAAGGCTTGGCCTGGAGAAGGGGAATAGTATCATTTGGTGAAGTTTTCTCAGACTGGAACTGAGGAACTGATCAGCTCGTGGAAGGAGGAAGCAGGAGCTTTGGGAAGCAAGCTCATTTCCCTTTCCACGTACCTCTCCAGGGAAAGAGTGACTTTTGTAAGCATCTTAACCGTCTCGTGAGTTCACACGAGTAATTTGAAAAATTTTAGTGATGCCTCTGTTATTCTCGGAATAACAAATATCTAGGCTTCTCGTTATTCACCAACTTTATTAAATAATTTTTTTTAACCGATCTCCATGTATATTATATTTAACAATTTAATATAAAAATAAATACTTTGGGATAAATAATTTACATTCATTTTTAGAGCCCCTAGGGCTTACAAAAAGAACCTTAAAAGATCCATAGCCATCATCCGAAGGTTAAGAATAATAGTTACAAAAGATAGCAAACCATACATCAAAAAATAAATATAACTTTTAAATATTTAAATAAATAGCCTGATACATTTTAAATGGGAGGGACTTAATTCAGTGTCGAGAAGATGCTTTGACAAAAGGTAATCCATTTGTTCAGAAATTCGATAACGGTTGCGCTCTCGTCATCATAGTCACATGTGTATTTTGTTTCAGGTCCCTATAAAAGAAAAACTTTTTTTAGTTCAGGGTAGTTTATCTTATCTATAATTATTCACAATTGAAGTATTATAGGCGTATAGCCTTTATTTTCAAGTAGGTTGCACATATTAGTCACATTTTTTAAAAATCAAAATGATGTGCCGAAATTATGTCAAAGCAAGTGATAGTAACATATAAGCTGAGATTTTCCTCATTTCTTGAGTCTGTCAGTCTCAACACAAGATTTTTTTTACTCTGAATTAAATACAAGGAAACATTTAAGACCGTTCTATATAAATATCTCATTAAATGCTTTGTGCAAAGTAAAGTTAAGCCACCTTTGGGTATAAATCTTTATCTACATGTGGGTCACATGCATGCAGTGATATGCCCTTTATACTTTCTTTTCTAAACCTTAAGTCTTCTATTATTCTACTTGAGTGAATCTCTTCATATTTCCCCCTGCCCCCAAAAGAACTAGCCAAGAGTAAGTTAGGACAAGTTTTGTTTTGGGGGAAATTTGTGTGAAGAATGTTTCCATAGTCATATCTACTTCCATCCCTCCTCAATATCAATCATATACCAACTTTCAAACGTCTAAATATTAGAAGTTTTGTTCTGTGGACTGACTTGTTGGAGGTTACCTTCCTCTGCTGATAGGAACTATTTCAACTCTGCCTCTAGCTGACAAGCTAAGAAGAAAACGTTTTCATATAGAGTGAGATAAAAGATGGGGCTTTTCATATTTGAAGTAATTTCTATCCTGAAGCATTAACCAAGTGAGATAAAGTATTCCCTTTAAATAAACTGTTTTAATGTTATATACTTTTTTAAAAAAACATATAATTAAATATTGTAACCTCTCGGCAGGTTAAATTTTTTAAATATCTGGCTTTGAACTCATTTTCCAATTTTCACAAATTTTATCTTAATTTTGCATCAGGAATTTAGAGTGAGTTTTCTGATGTTGGTCAACAATTTTAGAGCCAACCTCTTGACATAGATGAGGAGCTGAGTCTCTCATCGTCTAGATGACGTTGCTATCAATGTACTTTTTAAAAAAATTAAATGGAAAGAAATATTTTACTAATATAGTTACCCCTATTTGGAAACAACTAGAGTTAACACATTTTTAAGACAGTTGGTCTACTCTGATTAAAAGCATGCTGTTTATGTAGGATACCTATTCACTCATGAAGTTTGTGCTTTGGCAGATAGGATGAGAAAGGAGAAGCATCACCTGAGTCCCTTGTATATTTCATGCTTCCTGTGGTTTAAAAATACTTAAGGCTCTGAAAGTATGACCTATAAATAAGGAGTTCCTATCTAGTCCACTGGCCAGTTTAATGGTTGCTGTTTTTTTAGACATATCTCTTAGTCCTTCCACTAATGATGGGGAAACCCCATAAAAGGCCTTTCAGATAACCAGTATCCGTTATTCTGGAAAACGATCTGAAGAGATTACAAAATAGGTAATGAACCCTGTCTGCTTTCTGTGAAATCCTATGAGTGTCTTTTCCTAACTCCCAGCTTTGTGTTAATGTGAGGGGTGACAGTACAGAGGTGGGGGCTTGTCCCCGAATGGGTGCCAGGCAGAAACCCTCTGGCGCTTCGACTTCCATCTTAACACTTCTCTGCTCCACGAGGTGTCATCTAACATAAAAGTGGTCCACGTTCACAGTGAACTCACAGATACCCAGACTGCTCTCTCTCCCACTCTGAAGTGCCCCTCGTTTATCGCGTCACCAGAAGAGCAGGGCCTTACCTTTAGATTCTGAGCGGTGACGTTGATGTTGCTCACTGTCTCCTCGATCTCTGAGTGAGAGTTCTTGCTTTGAGCTATAGTTAGCACTTCCTCCAAAGGTTTGAGTTCGTCCACAAGGCACTGCAGGTGTTTCAGCTCTGTGGCCTTGAGGGATCAAAATAATGACCAGGTCAGTGTGCCCAGACCCGGGGTCAGAACCAGAAGGTAATCTCAAACGTATTCAGAGTAGCAGTACGTAGTTTTCACCACTCCCTCTGTTCCCAGCACTACTAGAAAGACAGACCGATACAATTTTCATCGTAAGACTGGGAAAACTTGGGTTCAGCTACCTTGATGAGCATTAAGTGTTAGTTAACAAATGAGTCATTAATTTCAGCGTCATTTGGTATTGCAAAATCACACTTTCTGCACCCAGCTACAAATCACAGCTACAGGCTGCATGATTTCCTAATCTGCATCGAAATTACTAGGACCAGAGTAGTCAGAATGTGGAAGAAGGCTGGGATCACATCCTGTGATTCTAATGTTTCATAATTTAAGATTTGAGAATCTTAGAATGTTAGGGAGAGAAGGTGCTTTTAGATGCCGTCTGTCGCAGTCCTCCCATTTTACAGATGAGGCAATTGTAACTATAGTAGTGACTCAATATAGCAAGTCACGTACAACTACATCTTAATTGTTTACTTTTCTATAATTACAGTCAGGTGCATTTTTAAAAATTATTTGTCCAAGCAAATAAAACATGAACAATATTTGGAGGATTTGGGGAAGGCCTCCTGATTTAGACACACACACATTATCATATTTCAGACTTCTACAGTACATTGTAATTTCAAAGTGTTTTCTCCTAAATAAGCCCGTTTAAGTCTCACAGCCACCTTTTGTGATAGGCCATGTAGTGTTAGCTCCATTTTACAAATAAGGGAAGTAAATCTCATAATTGAAGAGTTTTCTTTAAGACCACACGACGAGGAGGAGCCAAGTTTAAATTGCATTTATTTTTCTTTATAGCATTAATAGCATTTTAATGAAATGGTTTTATAGTTTTCTGAAATCATTCAGAAACATAGAATGGTGGTTAAGAAGAAAAATTGAATGGAGTTTATCACTTTTAATTACTTTTGGTTTCAAATAGATTTTTGAGTTGTCATTTAGAAACTGCTGGATTTCAAAGAATCTGCCACCTTCTAAATTATGCACATACTCGCATGTTATCTTTCGAACAATCTTTACAGGGAGAGGTAGGACTACAACATACACATTATGACATTTTCATCTACCGGCCTCTCAATTTGCTCCTGTGAGTTCTGCAAGTTCAAGCCTTAAGGTTTTGGCACGAGCAACTTGGAGCTGTTGCGCTCAGAATACAGTCTAGGGTCTTTAAGCTCTGGGGTATGAGTTATGTGGCTCTGATTAGCTGGAGGAGCATCTCTACGTTACTTCCTTTTCATCTTTCAAAAGAGTAGTTTAAAGCATAATTTCCTTGAATAAATAAGAAGTAGATCCATGGAATTGCACCTATAACCCTTTAAACCCCATTCCCCGCCCCCCGCCACCGAGTTTGGATTCAGCCCGAGACAGGCTTTTCCTAGCACCAGAGTTCTGCCCATTCCCTGTTGACGCACACAGCTGCGAGGGAGCGTGACCCCTGGCATAGCTCTAGGAGCTCAGATGACCTATGCTTATTGACTACCCGAACCCCCAAACAACCAAGTGATGCTTTTAAGCTCGGAAAATAAGTCATACAGTATAAATCTCTAGGTCTATTGGCATAAAAGATGTGTAGGTCCCACATTTCACTTTCTACTTTCCAGGAGGAAGAATTTTGCCTGCGACTGCTACTAATAGCTACAGCTTATATGGTACTGACCATATTCCAGATACTGTTCTGAGTCCTTTACATTTACTCATTGGTCCTCACACAACCGTATGAAGTATATATACAGTCGTCATTCACAGAAGTAGGTGAGAACTGAGTCGCAAATCGAGTGGGTAACTTGCCCAAGTTCACAAAAGCCAGGACATAGCAGAGCTTTCGGTTCAGATCAGTTGGCCCTAGGGCCTGTGCTGTTGATGAGCGCTGTGCTACCTCTCAGAGACAGACCCTTAGGGATCTTTCCCCAAAATACTAAAGGGGGCCCCTCTGAAATCAATTTTGATAATTTGCATGGTATATAATCCAATATCTCTAGAGTGTTACATTTTCAAATAAAACAGTAAATCAACATAATCTTGTTTTCGAACTATCCCAGCAATAAAGTAAGAATATTATTACTCTTTGCACCCCCTCTCCCCTCAAACACAGATACATATACAAATATGCACAGACAAAGACATTTGACAAAAGCCCCATTATCAAACTTGGGCTTTTACAAAATACATTGAAGTTACTCATTCTTTTTCTATGAATGAGATGCTGTTAATACAATCAGTGTGCAAATTTTCCTACTATTTTTTAACTTCATTAAAACAAATTGAACTTAGACAGTTGCACTTACCTTGGGCATGTGAAATTTAAAGGTGAGCATGCTGGAGAGTTCGTGTTTCTTATAGTTCTGAGGAAACATAACAGATTGCCATGAAAAAGCGAACTCCAGTTAGAAAAAAATGACACCATAACTTGAGAAGGAAAGGGAATCGACTTACATGAACTGTCTTCAAAAGCAGCTTTAGGTCCTTCAGCAAATGCTCCAGCTGTTGCTGTGTTTCCTTCCTGGAGCTTGAAGTAGGTGCACCGTCTGCCACCAGTGCAAGAGCTAGTGCGATGCAAGACAAGAAGTACATCTTGTGCATCGTGGCAGGAGGGCCTGAGTTCGCTGTGGGCAGTGATTAGAGAGGCTGATGGGAAGCTCTCCAGCAAGAGGAGCAATTTATACCGTTAATTCTGGAAAAATATCATGGGGGTGTCAAAATGTTTTACATATTACACATATTTTCAAAGACTTCTACCTGTGTGGCAAAAAGCATTACCTTTATTTTTCCTCTTCTGATGACTCTTTGGAATTTCTTTAAACCCCCATAAACTGACTGAATGGATTTAGGTGAAATCCCTCTTGGTTACATTAGCCCACACTTAGGTGGTGGTTCCAATTCATACGCCTAACGCCTTCTGTATGAAACAGTTTTTCCTCTCTCCTTCTTGAAGGGGGCGGGGATACAGAAGTGGCTCATGAAAATTTTCTCTGTGTCACAAAACTCTGCTGAATGTGTGAAGCACCATGCTGTGGTGGACAGGAGCCAGAGTAAAGTAAATAGTTGAAAAGAATAAATTTCTAGATTTGTTGATTAAACAGGAAGAATATTGGTTTCCTGTTTCAGGATGGTTTTACCTTTGTATCAGACTGAGCTGATGCATGCAACATGATAGAATGCCTCTTAGAGAATCAGCTACGGAAACATTAAGTTTAGAATGCATAAAGTGGTCAGTGAGCTTTGAGGTACTGTTTTAGGCTGTTTAATCTTAATATGTTACTTCTTTCTGTTTAAATCTCTTACTTTGTTGTACTTTTTTTTTTTTAAGCATGGTGTTAAATACTCAGAAAAGGTTTTGCATCCAAGGGCACTGATGCCAGTTTTATTTGTGTGTGTATGTGTGTCACAGATTTTTTCTGGTGGGCATCAAGGGGATGGAAGGAGAGTCGGAACGCCGCCAAATCCCAGGATGCCTTTCTTCCTCTTGGTTTCTCAGGGACCACCTGAGCTGTCAAGTCTCCCTCCATCAATGTTCTTCCCTTTCTCTCTCTGTTTACTAACAGGTTGCTTATATATTTCTTTAAGACAGAAAACAGGCATACCGATGGGAAGCTCAAGTTTTTCTGTCTGTAGGACGCTCACTCACTGGACTTTCTGGGTACCATTTACATTCTTTAGGAGAAAGATAACGTGATTGGCCAGCATGCGGTGTCCCGATCCTGGCCCAGGTAGTGTGGCTGGGGGGAGAGAGGCGTGGTGGGGGTGGCCCAGAAGGACACGGCGGGCCAGGGGAGGGAAGGGCCGTGCAGAGCAGGGGACCGGGGCTCATGCATCCTGTAACACAGACGCCAGCACCTAGAAACACACGTTCCTGGGAGGGGTACCCCTTACCTCTCCTGGGGCACCTCTGTGAACAAGCGCGTAGAGCACTACAAACGTCTTGTGACAAGCCAATGCTCAGAGTGGGCTTTGCGTTCAAGCGTACTGATGCTAGTTCTATAATAGACTTCACGTGCGCTGTAAGTAAACCGGTCCGTATGTTTCTAGTTTTTGTCTTTTACCTCTTTCATAGATTTATCTCCCAAAGCACCCGGGACACAGGTAGCGTAACAATAACAGTTACGGAATAAGATGAGTGCTTTTCCGTCGTGCATCGGGTAGGGTCCTGGGGTGCGTGTGAGCTGTCCTCCGTGCAGTGCCCTGACGGCCGAGTGAGGGTGAGGGCAGGTGCTTCTCGTGCAAACCGGGGAGAATCGAGGAAATCCACTCAGAGAGATCGCTTGGGACTCCTCCATCTGTAGCCCCTTATACATTTCTTGCCTGATCGTCGAACAGACACTCATCCAGCACGTTTAATGCCCAAAGGTGTGTAGAATGGGTCTCAAAAATCACAACATGCGGGCAGCCAGCCTAGCTGAAGCCGCACAGCCAACCTGGGAGGTGATGCTTCCCATTCTGTGGGTAGAAAACGGAAGCTCAGAGAAGGTGGGGAGTTTGTTCCAGCTCCTTCCGCCCTTACTGCCAGGAGGGGCAGGGCAACCAGACTATTGAAACCAGACCACTCTGACTCCAAAGTCCGCTCTCTACCATCGGTGGTGTTTCTCAGAGAACCCTCTGTGTGGCAGGGAAGACGTGCCCAGAAACCAGTGTAATTCTGGGTGAACGGGGACCATGGCCTCCGAGAGGTGGGCACACGGAATCGTGAGGAAGGAGCAGACCTTACACTGGATTTTGACAACACGGTCGAACTGTAGTGTGTAACTCTAGGATCAGGAGCGGGGTGGGGAGGCAGGCCACATTAACCGTCCTAAGGAGCACTTCATAAGAATACTTGCAAACAAACAGAAAAAACGGTTTGGTGCTCTTTATGCATTTGGCAATATTCTGAAGAACATAAAACATCTTCACGAGATTTAAAAATCAGCATTATCGTCTCTCAGGTGGAAAAAAAAAATGATGAAAAAGCCAGATTAGGGGCAAATGATCTTTTTCACTTAGAAAAGAGTAGAGACAGGTTAGGGACAAATGGTCTTTTCCTTTCATTACTATCGCATGCAAATTGTGTCTCTGTACCTTTCAGATCAAAAACCACAAAGTGAGCGTCAGTTCTAAGGGCAAGGCTCCTCAGCGCTCTTGTTTCGCTTCTCTAAAGACTGCCGTGTCTCATCCCAGCATCACCGGCTCCGGCCTCTACCCTTCCAGGACGGAAGGGCTCGGGCCCACGCATCTCTCCGCGTGGGGCTTTTCCAGTGCGGCCTTTGAAGGGCTCGCAGTCTGGGTATTTCTCTCTCCCCGGCTAGTTCCATCGGCGCGTGGGGCAGCCCGTGGCTGCACTCACGGGAGGGGCCCTGCAGAAATACTAGCGCACAGAGGGCACCTCGATGGAAGCCGGCCTCACAGTTTCTTGAAATGCCCGGGGAGAAAGCTCCCTCACGCCCTGGCGTACTTTCGCTTTTCAGCTCGTCTGACACATCAGCTGGCTCTCCTGGCTGCAGTGGTGGTACACGTCAGTGGTAGACTGCGAACTACCACGTGTGTCACACCCCCCACTTCCCCTTCGAAAATAGATGTGCTCTCCTCAGCAAGAAGCAAGTTCGGTTGCTTATTAGCGTCGTTTGTGACTCAGCCTCTCAGGCTCTGAGGACCGGAGCCTGGAGCCTGGAGCTGCCCCTCCAGGGGCTGGGCGGCGCCTCGAGCTCGCGGTCCGTCCATCACAGCTGCCGTTCCAGGACTCCACTGCCGCCGCCAGCTTCTCCCTGCCCCGCTCTCACGGCCTGACAAACTTCGATTTGGGCTGGCTCTTGCAGTCTGTCTTAACCCATCTCTCACCTCTTTCTCTAAAGGCCTCCTGGCTTTGCAAGATGCAATTCTCTCTCTCTCAGATGCTGGGATGCAGTGTTGAGTAATCTCCACCCAGAGAGACAGCAGCTCGGAGCCCGGGGTTTCCCACGAACACCCAACGTCCACAGGCAGTGTGCGGTGCCCGGTGTCCGGCCTTACCAGCCCTGGGGCCCTGCCCCACGGGAGGCCTCTGCAGGCCCGCCCGCCTGTGGACCGTGGTTTAGTCTCGCTCGTGCGTGGTGCTCTTCCTGTGGCGAGTTGTCATGGTGCTCATAACCTTTCGGATGGAAGCATTATTTCCTCGGTACTTGAATTTTGCAAGTCACCTTTTACTGATAAGAAGCTTCACATGTGCAGAGATGAAGAGATTTGCCCACGATTACATTCTTAAATTAGAGGTGAAGTTAAAGCCACAGCTCGAGCCTTCCTGCCCCATAGTGATCTCATCTATGTCCCGTGGAAAGTTGTGATGCCCAGTCCCGGGCCCACGCGGGCCTGTGGAGGAGGCTGGATCGTTCCATCCCGCTTCACGGTCAGCGTCGCCCACCTTCGCCTGGCCGACACCTTGTCTGGGCAGCTTTATGACTTCTGAGAACTCAGAGCGGCTGAATTCACACAGCAGCTGCAAAAGCACGGTTTCGCTCATGTTTCGAATCTCTCTCTGGAGTCCTTAAAAGCACCAGGGCACTCGACGTTGGCCCACGCTTCTCCCGTCTCTCAGGCGAGGAGGCGACGACATCCACGTGGGTCTCCTAGGCGTGCAGTGCTCTGAGGCTGACGTGCGGGTGTCACAGTGGACGGCTGTCTGCATTCGGCAGCCAGCAGACGCCTCGTGTGAGAACAATGGGATGACAGCGGGAGTATCTCCGGGACCTTTGTAAGACCCGGATGACAAGTCACACAGCAGTTATTAGTGGTGGAAAGTGATAAGCTTCTGATAGGCATAGATTTGCAAAGCACTCAAGTTCATAAGATAGTTTCACATCCATTTATCTCATTTTACGGCAAAATAGTTTAAGAAACAAATTTTCTGGCTGTATGTATTTAATGAAGAACTTTATTTTTTTTTGTATATTAAGAATTAAGCCGTGCAACTTACAGATAAATATTAGTTGTCTCTTCTGCCCAGATAAATGCCTTCACTGAAATCTTGTGAGAATCAAGTTATTTACCTGTGAGCCGGTCGTCCTCTCGTGGTTTGTCCTGCCTGGGTTAAGTTCTCTGTTAGCCGTGTGTCCTTCCCTTTGCCCCAGTAGCTTCGGAGGTATGATGGACAGTCCATCGCTCCAGCATTCCGAATGTCAAAAGATACGCTGAAGCCGATGAAAATTGTTAAGAGTGTCTTTGAACAAAAATGGATTCTAATAGGGCAGCATCCCATCTGGCAGAGAGAAGGGAGCTCTGAGGAGCTGCACACGATGAAAGGCCTATAGGCAGAAGGGAGCGGGAGGAGGACTGCAAACGCGGGTGTGTGCTGCCAGGCCATTTTCCGCAGGGATGGCTGTGCCCTGCCGGGCAGATAGATGCCCTCCCTGGTGCAGATCGAGTGGTTCCTTTGTTTTTAAATGGGTTCATTGAAGCGTAGCTGGTATGTCGTCTTTCTTGGTTATATCTGTTTCAGGTGCACAGTGTTCCTGATTGTGTCCCTTTTCCTGACTGATGCGAGATTCCATTTCTGGGAGTGCTGAGACTATAATTAAGTCACGGTTTGGTGCTTGGGGGTTAGCATAAGGGACTCCATTTGGGGCCTGTTGTCTTGTTTTCAATGCTAAGTAATGTATTTTTTAAAGAATAGAGCCTTATTTTCTGTTTAAAATGTAACAGTTTAATTGTAAAATAACACATATTCATCATAGAAAACTTGCAAAATCCAAAGAAGTTTTAAAAAATTAAATGAAAATCAACTGTAATCTTACAGTCGTAAGCGATAACTAGGTAATGGGTAGAGATAAGTATTGTCATCACATATTGGCATGTCTTTCTGTCTTTTGTTCCTTTGGTACAGTTTTATGTGCTGCTTTTCCCATAATAATGTGTTATAAATATATCGCATATTAGATATTCTTTTATAATATTCATTTTAATAGTATTCCATTGTGACTATTACTGGAATTTACATCAATTCCGAACATTCACAATTACAAATAGTGCTGTCATTCACTGAAATCTTTTACACATAAATATTCATGCAAGTTTCTGATTATCCTCTTAGAATAAAATCCTAGAAGTGGGATTACTGAGTCAAAGAATATGAGCATTTTAAGGTTTTTGATGCTTATTCTGAAACTTCTTAACAACGATATACTCTATCAGTGGCATGCACCTCTTTTCCTGTACCACGCACGTGGTCTCCACATTCTTAAATGGGGGATGGGGTGAGGGGGGGAAGGGAAGGTGTGGGGATCGGCACGCTGATTGGTGGATTTCCTGCCACACGCAGGTTCACGCTTGGAACTGGGAGTCAGCCAGACCCGGGCACAAGTCTTATATTTATCACTCACTGGCTGTGTGACTGAACAGATTACTTATCCTCTCTGAACCATTTCTAAAATGACAATATGGATCTCACTGGAGTCTTAGAGATGACAAGCAAGGAAGCATAAATGAAAGTACACAACACTAATCTGTCGGCTTCGAATGAATGAGTGACCCCGCGACCTGTTTCTGGTCTGCTATACCCTCCTCCTTTTCTACCAAGGTTTTTTTTTTAAATGATGGCATTTGCTTTGCATAATTTCTTGATATCATCCAGGTTTACCAGTCTACCCTAATCGAAGGATTGAGGAAGAGACAGTACTGTGCCAGCATTGCCCAGATGAAACTCAGAGAAAATCTAATTCCCCACATAATGTTAATCATGCTTTACGGTTCCTAGATGTATGTGTGACAGGGCTATCATTCCACACCGTGTCAGCTCCATCTCGGGGCCCCTGTCCACTGCAGGGCAGTAGAAATCATTTTCTCTGTACTCTTCGAGGTGCTTGGCTGAGACCACCCCCACTCCCAGCCCTGCTGTGATAAAAGGCAGATTAATATGGGAAAAATAGACAATTTAAAATACATATGCACATGCCTACGGGAGCCCCACAGAGATGTGAGATTTAAAGGTGGCCAGGTGACTGAGGCTTATGTACCACCCTGAGCTCAGGGAAAGGGGTCTTGTCCTTCAGTGGGGAGGAGGGAGAGGCAACTCATAGGAAAGTGAGCACAGTAAATGTTTGGAACACAAAGGTTGCCCTGCCCTGCAGGTAAGTCTCTCAGGTGTCGGTTGTCTCTGGTAATAGCTCTCTTCCTGGTACAGGCCCCCTCTCCAATGTCAATTTTTTTTATAAACATAGGTTTCCCTGACAAAAAAGGTGACTTCTGTTCTGTTTTATGAGCTTCTCTGTCTGCACTCTCTCAAAATAATCCACTCAAAACATAATCCTTATGCCAAAGAGGCATATTTTGATGTGGCATAGTCTGCTACCCTTCACTGTCAGTTAGGCCTATCTTGAGCTGTAAAGTATATATAGGGATGATTTGAAATAAGACAGTGAATGCAAGGGGATGGGTAGGCAGTTAATTGCAAAAGGTAAAATTTGCTAGCTTCTACTGGCATAAGTATAGACGTAGATCAATGGAATAGAATTGAGATATAAACCCTTATATTTATGGTCCATTGATTTTTGAAAAAGGTGCCAAGACAATTCAATGGAGGAAGAATAATCTTTTCTACGGTTGGTGCTGAGATAATGGGATATCTTCATGCAAAAGAATGAAGGTAGACCCCTGCCTCACGCCACATACAAGCATTAACTCAAAACGGATTGTAGACCTAAACTTTAGAGCTAAACCTGTTAAGACTTAGAATAAACCTAGCTCTGAATGTTTTTTACTTTGAATTAGGCAGTGGTTTCTCAAATATGTCACTAAAACCAAAATTAAAATGAAAAAAATTGGACTGTATCAAAATGTAAAATTTATATCCTTCAAAGGAGATTATACAAGTGAAGACAATCCACGGAATGGGAGAAAACATTTGCAGATCATGTGTCTTATAAGTGATCTGTATCCAGAATGTATAAAAAAAAAACTCTTGCAACTCAATAAAAAAGACCAACTTAAAAATAGCCAAATCATTTGAATACACATTTCTTAAAAAAAAGACACGCACATGAGCAAAAAGCCCATAAAAAGTACTTACTACCATGAATCATTACGGCAAGGCAGGCCAGACCACAGTGAACTGCCTCTTCGTACCCATCAGGATGACTAAAATATAAAAGACAATAGCAGGTAATGCAAGGAGGGGAAAAAGCTGGGACCACGACGCGTTGCCGATGGGAGCATAAAACAATGGTAAGCGGCTTTGGAAAACACTTCGGCAGGTTTTCAAAATACGAAACATGAGGGTACCCTATCACCCAGCGATTCTACCTGAGAGAAACGAAACACAGCCACACAAAAACGTGTACACAGATGTTCATCGCAGCATTCGTCAGAGTAGACAGACAACGGAAGCAACCCAAATGCTCATCAGCTGACTCATGGGTAAATAAAGTGGTCGAGACATGCAATGTACCATCATTTGGCAACAAAAACACTGAAGTCCTGAAACATGTCACAGCGCAGGAGAGCCTTGAAAACGTTAGGCTAATTTCAAGGACCTGGTCACCAACGGCCAGGTATTGTATGATTCCATTTATGAGATGTTCGGAAGAAGCGCATCCATGGTGGCGAGAAGGAGGCTCGTGGTTTCCCGGCACTGGGATGGGAGGGAGCACGGAGGGCGACTGCTAATGGCGTGGGGCCTCCTCCTGGGGTGACGACAACGCTCTCCACGTAGACGGTGACGATGGCTGCACAGCTTGGTGAACATAGTAAAAACCACTGAATTTTACACTTACGGTATGTAAATTGTATCTCAAAGCTGTTGAAAGAAAATTTTTTTTTTTGCTAGATTCACAGTTGTGGTTGAAACATACACAGTATGCTTTTGGTTTGTGGCTATCCTGAACTAAGTTAACAAGCCCCAAATGAAACTGTGTTTATCTCTAAGAATTGAGCTTATAATGAGCAAATATGAAACAATGGTATTATCATCATTAAGAAGAATGAACTAAATAACATTTATATTGTCTCGATTAAATATAAGATACGACATGACATTCAATCACTACTACTATTGCCAATTGTCACCTGATTAAGTCCCAAACACTGCCGAAGTGGTAATGCTTTTTCTTCAAGGATTCAGTATAAATGGTATCCTTCAACACATCGGTATTTTTTTAATTTTCCAAACTATATATTAAGATAAATGGACTAACAAATACTAACTAATGTGGAAATGGCTCCAGAAAAGATGGTTCAATGATCTTCTCTGTCCCTTCTTAATGGGATATAAGCGTTGCTTGGCTATATGTATTGGGCTTAAAATTTCTATCCAAATCATAAATAAGTCAGTAACTAGAAATAAGGCAGATAAATCATTAACTTTATTAAGTTCGTAAAAGATGGCTGACTTCCCACTGTCTCAAAATTTATTTTGCTATGCAATCTTCTGCTTCTCTAGAGGAACAACAGGAGGGCTTGGGGGTGGGGACTGGCGTTAGTGAGCTTGGGAAGAAAACTGTCCCCCTACTCAGTGCTCATCCTCAGAGATTCACTTTCTGAGAAAAAGCAACACCGCGATTTTAAGTCGGTATGAGATCTAAGACCGAGAAAAACAGAGATAAAACCACAAACCCATGGCATGCAGGAGGGGTTAATATATTCTATGAAAGAACAGTCATAGAAACGGCCATTCTCTTTTAATCCTGTCTGCAATATGTGTGTGACTCAAACATCTTTCACAGCTAGGAGTATATTTTTATGGACAAACACTTTATGGAATTGGAAAAAAATGATTTCATATTTTATAAATGACCATTTTAAAGAGAAAGTTTAACTATATCTGAACTCCAGTTTCTAAGAATACAATATAATGCTTTCTGGCATTATTTTTTCCCCCACAGCTTTGCTGAGGTATAATTGAATATAAAACACTGCCCATATTTAGTGCGGACACAGTTTGACAAGTTTGGACAGATATGTACCCATGAAACCATCCCCACAGTCAGGCCACTAGACATGCCTCCCCCGTGCCAGCCTCGTTGTGGTAATAACACTTACCATGAGATCTCCTCGGTGAGCGGGTGTTTTAAGCACACAACACGATACTGCACTGCAGGTCTGTAGAACTTACAGATCCCACACAAATGAACCACTGAACCCACAGAACAACTGCTCCCCATCCCCCCCTGGCAAGCAGCGTTCTACCCTCTGTTTCTACGAGTCTGACTCTTGTGGGGACCTCATTAGTGGAATATTTATCCCTCCATGACTAGCGTATTTCACTCACAGTGTCCTCGGTTCATCCATGTTGTTGGCAAATGGCAGGATTTCTTTCTTTAAAGGCTGAATGATATTCCGTTGTGTGTATATATGCCATTCATCCGTCGATGGTTCTTTAGGTTGTTTCCGTATCTTGGCCATTGTGAATAGGGCTGCGGTGGCCGTGGGAATGCAGGGGTCTCTTCGAGACCCTAACTGCAGTTCTTTGGAATATGTCCAGAAGTGAAATAGCTGGATCATATGCTCGTTCTAGTTTTAATTTTTTGAGGAACAACCATACTGGTTTCCACAGCAGCTGTACCATTGGACATTGCCATCAACAGTGGACAAGACTCAAAACTATTGAACTCTCAACAAACTTAGGTTATAGGCCACGGACAGCAAGGGCCTCTCTTGGAGAAGTTCTGTAGTTCCGTCCTTCTCTGATACCTGCCGGGCCACCTTTAGTCCCAGCTTACCCCTTTCTTACAGGGTTTTACTAAGGCAGCAGGAAGCAGCTGATTCACTTCAACGTTCCTACTTTTTCCTATTATGTCCCAGAATATTACAGCTTCCATAGGCATATATCTGTCTCCCAAGGAGAAACAGTTTTATCAACTATTTCCCAAGCAAGTTTCTAGAACCTCTTAACCAGGAACAGTAGCAGGGCGCCTATTGCCATTGGTTCCACTCTCTCTGCTCAACAAATTTCACGTTACGCTTCAGGCCTGGGACTTGTACCAGTTCATTTCCAGGTACCGCATTCTATGTTAAATAGGATACTCCCCACCATCAGTGACAGAAGCCCTGCTTCGAATTGGCCTGGACACCAAGGGCATTTATTTCCTATATTAGAAAATCTAAAAGTAGGATTGACTCTAGGACCGATTGATTTGGTAGCTTAGAGAAGTATTCTTGGCTGTCGTGAAGTTGGTGTCCTGCTAAGATTGGTTTCTCTCATGGTCATAATATGGCTGTTGGCAACAACCAGAAAAAAGAAAAAAAGTACTTATTGTTCATATCCACCAGAGGAGAGTGAAACTAGATGCTTTTTCCAGAAACGTAGGTAGGTCCATGGTCCAAACTGTCTCAGGTCTGCCCATCCCCCGATTAACCCTTTCCGCTGGGGTTAGTCTTCCGTGATTGGCTTACACTGACCAGAGACGGAATGGATGCTGGAGCATTAGCTCCCGTCTCCTCTAGAGCCAAGCCTGTTCCATTGTGCACTCAAGTGCAGATGAACGTTCTGGCTTCCTGATATCTCTCTCCTCTCGACACTCGCTAAGTTTCTCCCTGTGCTCCCTTACACATAAGATCTTAGAGTGAAGACGGTTGCGTCCTCCAGGAGATTTTGGCAGAAAAAGTTGTTTGACCAAGCTATACATTTGTTATTCCACTTTTGACTTAAGTCAACAACCAACACTTCAATAATTCAGTAAAGCTAGCTGGACTCCCTGTACCTTTTAGGAAAGCCTTAAGGTTGAAAGTAACAACCTAAATGTAGTGCTTTAAATAAATAGGGTTTTATTTGTGTTATATAAGAAATCTGGTCATATGTACTTACGTGTGTTAGCTCAGTAACTTTAAATGTCAAGGTTAATGTCTGTGATTCTCAACTTTTTATATTTATATGTCTGTTACCTCATGGTGACAAAGTGGCTGCTGCAATCCAGACATTGAGTTTATATTTTAAGCAGGAGGAAGTAGGAAGGGTGATCCTACTTACAACAATTATCATCCAGAACTAATGACTCACGGCCACCCTGAGCTGATAGGTGACTATGGAGAAGGGGTCTGGGTAAACCAAACACAGTATCCGCTGCACACTGCAGGCTGGTAACGTATACAAGCATGTGCAGTTCAGTGCAGAGTAATTTACTTCCTTCTGGAAGCTGGAAATGGAATTCTAGGCAGTGATAGGCAGCAGGATCCAGATGTGCCCAGTCAAGCTGCCCCGTCCTGTCGGGGTGCTTATGGCGCCTACCTGTGACATGCTGCCCTAGACTCAGGAGACTGCGTGCCATGCGTGGCTCCTTGTGAGTGCCAGCCCAAGCTTCCCTGTTTGACTTCCTGTCCGGAGCATCCAGTGGTTTGGAGCTGAATTGTGATTGAGGCTGCAGGAAGCTGTGGTCGACCTGCTTTCTTGTTGCCTCACAAAGAGCCTACATGATCTCCTTCTAATGACTCTCTCTCAGTGCCCGTGTGAGGAATAAGAGCTCCCGTGAGCCTCCCCTTCCTCCTCCGACTCTAAAAGAGTCGAGCTTGGACAGACTACGGGGAGAGCTTTGCCTCCTTGCCTCAGACTCGAGAGCTGTCTCCTTCTTGAGTCGTCCTCTCTGCAGCTCACTGGACAGTGGCTGTGCAGAGGCTGCAGCGGGAGAAAGGTCCATAGCAAAGGGGACTTCGCTTCGGCCCTCATCAAGTCCCGCTTTGTTCCCCTGGCACCTAGGAGCCGGATGCAGAAGAAGAGGGCAGGACTGGAGGAGCTGCTTCCCACGCCGCCACCGTCCCCGGGCTAGTCCTGCTCTGGACGGAGGAGAGATCGAAGCCCCCCCACCCCGATGACTCAAAACGCGCCAGGCCCCCTCAGAACCCCAGAGCGGCTTGGAGCCAAGGCAGCGAGCAGGAGGTAATCAGTCGTCTTCCGTCGCCTTCCGCTCTGGCCCTCCTCTCTGTGGGCACAGAGCATCACTCCCCTGCACGTGAATGTCCCTGCTGTGCCTGCTCCTCAGAGCCTGCCCGGGAGCTCCCCCTCCCCTCCCCGCTGCCCTCCGGCACGGGCTGGTGGTTCTCCCTGCTCTGCGGCCCAAGAGACGCAGAAACTCGCTCTCTCGGTTTCTAAACTGAAGGAACCGGACAATAGTTTTCACAAATGCACTTGGAGGGAAAATGGTAGGTATTTGCATTTTCCGGCGGAGACTGGACATTCATTCGGAGAAGTGGTGTACGCGTAGGAAGGCGACACGGGACATCCACTCAGCTCTTACGAACGGGCGTGGCTTCCCAGGCAGCGAGGGGTCGGGTAGCAGGAAGTGCCCGGATGGGGAGAAGCTAAGTGATGGCAGCCTCAACAGCCAGCCAGGGCTCTTCTACCCTGCGCACTGCAGGCTCTGGCCGAGAGGCTTCATTTAAAAGAGGCAGGGGTTGTTTGGAAGGGCAGGGTGCTCCCAGGGTCTTTCTTCTCCTCCCATGCTGGATGTAGGACTACTTGTTACACTCAGAAGCAGTTGCGTTGTGCGCTGAGTTTCCTGGGGCTGCTGTGACAGCACACCACCCACGAGGGGGCTTAAAAAACAGTGTCTACTCCCTGTCAGCTCTGGAGTCTAGACATCCAGAATCGAGATTCTGGCAGAGCTCTGTCTGAAGGGAGTCTTCCTTACCGCTCGCCTAGCTTCTGGTGGCTGTTGGCACGTGTTGGCATTCCGTGGCTTACGGATGCGTCACTCCGATCTCTGTCTCTGTCTTCATGTGGCCTTTTTATAGGACACCAGTCCTTGGATCTGGGGCCCACCCTAATCCAGTGTGACTTTGTCATAACTAATTACCTCTGCAAGACCCTATTTCCAAATAAGGTCACAGTCACAGGTGCCAGGTGTTAGGACTGCAGCCTATATTCTTAGGGGCACAGTTCAGCCCATCGCCGGGTATCTTGCTGCTCCTGGCAGACACTGTCAAAATGTATCCTGAGAGGCCTGCATTTGAAATGTGCCAATAGGGTATGAGAGCGGTTTTGTTTTCTGTGTTTTATATTCTTAAAATAGTTACAGGCAAACCTCAGAGATATCACGGGTTTCCTTCCAGGCCACTACAATAAAACACATACTGCAATAAAGAGAATCAGGTGAATTTCTTGCTTTTTCAGTGCATATAAAGTCATGTTTATACTATCCTGGACGCTATTAACTGAGCAATAGCATTATGTCTTAAAACAATATATATATATATCTCCTAATTAAACATAATTTATCACCAGAAATGCTCACGTCATCTGAGCCTTCAGTGAGTCACTAGCGTGTGGCTGGGGGAGGGTCTGGCCTCCACGTTCACGGCCGCTCACCTGTCAGGGAGCGTTAAGGGCGGTGGCTGTGCCCGTTTCTCAGAATAAGCCGGTCACGAAGTCGGCCCCATCCATCAACTCTTCCCGTCGTGAACGGCTTCTCTGCAGAGCGCGAGGTGGTTGGACGGCGTTCTACCCGTAGTGGGACTGCGTTTAACACTGGGGTCGGTGCTCCCAACCCCTGCCGCTGCTCGGGCGGCCCAGTGCGTGTCGCGCGGCACACCCTTAGCTGTCGTCTCAACAGTCTTCGCTGCGTCCTCACCAGGAGCACATTCCAGCTCAAGAGCCACGTCCCCTGCCCGTCCTGAAGCAGCAGCTCCGCGTCCTTTCACTCCATCCTGAGACTGCGGGGACGCGGTCCCTGCCTCGGGCTCCGCCTCTGCTTCCCGGTCCCTGGCTGCTCCCGGGGCGTCTCCGGGTCCCTCCTCCGCTGCCGTCGTGAGCCCCCCGGGGTCATCCGTGGGGGCTGGCATCAGCCTCGTCCACGCGCCTGTTCGCGAGGACGTTCTGACCTGTTCCCGTGAGTCTCGCATGTTCCTCAGGGCGCCCGGGGTGGGTAGCTATAACTTTACTGAATGTATCTCTTAAATCATAAGGCTTGAAAGTCAGCATTACTCCTTGATCCGTGCCTGCAGAGTGGACGACGGGCGCATTGTCAGTGAGCAGTAACATTTGAAAGGAATCTTGTATCTCTGAGCAGTAGGTCTCCACAGTAGATTGAACGTTGTCAGGGAACCTCTCGCACACGGACGTGCTGCCATGCGGGCTTTGGTGTCCCTTTACGGAGCACGGGCGGCATTGATTCCGCGTACTTCCTAAGAGCCTGGGACTTTCGGAATGGCCAGCGAACACTGGCTTCCACTCAGGGCCCCCTGCTGCGGTCGCCCCTGACCAGAGTCCGCCTGTCCTTTGGAGCTTTGAAGCCAGGCACGGACCTCTCCGCGCTAGCTGTGGAGGTCCTGGAGGGCGTCTCCCTCCAGCGTGGGGCTGTTGCATCCGCAGTGCAGGTCTGCGGTTCAGCGCAGCCACCAGCCCGACCGTCCGGGTGACCGGCGGCCGCTGTGCCGTGGGCCCCGGCTGCCTCACCTTGCGCGTGTGTGGAGCCGGCCTCTGCCGGCTTTGGGCTGTGCTCCTGCGGCTTCCTCAGCAGCCTCCGCCTCCAGAGAGCTGCAGGGAGCTGGGGTCTTGCTCTGGATCAGGCTGTGGCGTCAGGGGAGGTGGCGGATGGTTCGGTCTTCCGTCCAGACCATTAACGTCCTCTTTGTGTCAGCAGCGAGGCCGTTGTGTTCCCACACCATTCGTGTGTTCACCGAAGCAGGGCTTCTCCTCTCCGTCGAGAACTTTGTGCACCCACAGCCTGGCTCACTGTGGGGCCCCGGCCTGTCCCGGCTTTGGCGGGCCGCCCTCGTGGAGCCCAGTCCTGCCGAGCTTTTGACTTGGAGGGAGACACGCGTGACTCTCCCTTTCACGTCGGGGCCGCTGCAGGGTTACGGATTTCAGTCGCCGTCACAGACGTAATAATCATGAAAGCGTTAGAAACAGTGCGAGAGTTACCGAGATGTGACACGGGCACGAAGTGTGTCAGCTCTGTTGGAGAGACGGCGCCGGCAGGCTGCGTGCAGCAGGGTGCCCTGGACCATCCATCTGTGAACGCCGAGAAGTGCAGTGAACGCCGACGTGCCCGTGCAGCGTGACCGCGGACTCTCTGCTCATTGCGTGACGACCCCTTTCTCTGCAGTCAGGCTGCGTGGCTGGGGCGCTGCTGCCAGCAGCCTGTTTGCAGAGGGGAGACGTACAGCACCGGCTCTCACAGCGGCTGCACATGCCAGCCACCGGCGACTGTCCGCTCTGCCGGCCGTCCCTGGCGCAGTCAGCTGTGACCACGGTGGCGGGGCCCACATTAACAGATGCAGAGACACGCGCGGGGAAAACCTTGCTTGCCCGGCTACAGAGCTTAGACTTTTGGTAAAAGGAAGTCACAGAAATGTTTTAAGCAGAGAGATGAAATAGCTTTTTCTAGTTCAAGTGTAGAATCTAGGTTGACAGGGAGCAGGACTGGGAGCCCCTGGACAGGGTAGGAGGCTACTGAGTGTCAGGGTGGGAGGTGGGGCGGCAGTGGCACGCAGGGGCAGCGGTGCCGACGAGCGGACCATCCGGGACGTAACACTGGTCAAGCTCGAAAACCAAGCCGACAGAGCGGGTGTCATGTCCGAGGCGTCTGACACCTAGGACTGGTGTCCCTATGACTGAAGCTGAGGGCCTTGGGAGAAAAGACGGATCTCCGGGCAAGGGATGCAAGGTGCTGAATTCAGTTTCGGACAGTTAGAGTTTCGCACACGTGGCTACGTGCCTCCAAGGTTAAGTGTCCTTTCTACACAGCACGTGTCTCTGACCAGTTACAGGGACAGGTCCCTGGCCCGGGCCAGGGCCCCCTCCCTAGGACGCCTCAGCAGGTCCTTCTGAGCGAGCTCTAGGGGCTGCTCCGTGACCCGAGGGCCCCCCTCCGCGGTCCCGCCCCTCACGCAGTGCTGGAGACCGAGAAGGAGAGTCCCCGTGTGCGGTCACACGCTGAGTGCGCACAGAATGCCGGGTGCAGCAGATAAGAATCAGGACACCCGGGTCAAAAGGCACGTCAGATCGGTCATAGACACCTCTTGGTGGAAACGTGTTTGCAGAGTCGCGCAGGATATGCCACTCAGAGCTATGCGACCCGCAAGCCCACGTCCCTGCCCCGCCGCTAGGAGAAAGCACCCCAGCTCCCCGGAGAGCCCCCCGCATCGCTCCAGCAGTGAAGGCTACGCTGCCGCTTGCTGTGGTTTCTTTATTGTCATTCCTGCCGTCACGGACAGGAAGTCAGTCCATCCCGCGTTCAGACCAGCCCCTAAGGGGTTCCACTAGGAAATTCTCTGAGAGCCTGTCTGGGGCCTTCCTCACACACGGCCTGGACGGCGTGCGGTGTCACGCAGGGAAGTTAGAGGACTCCCGTGGCGGGGGACAGGGCTCCCCACCCACACCTGCGGTGTTCTGCGCCACCCCGGCGCCGTGGCCCCTATCAGATGACGGTGTGCGTCAAAGGGGACGCTCTGCAGTTGGTGAGTTTCCTCGCCGATACTCTGAATAGTTCTGGAAACAAGATAACGGTGCGGTTCTAGCAGTCTTCCTGAGCCGCCTCGGGGCTGTCCTGTGTGGTTGACTTGATCTGTGGAGCTGCTGCGTTATGGGTAATTTTGAAACCGGGGTTTGCTTTCCTGCCCTCCCTCGGTGACAGCAGCTTGGCACTGGTTCCAGGGGCAGCACTGGGCTGCTCTCGAAGGGCCTAGAAAGACGCTCTCCCCGCTCCGTGCGTGTGCGTGCGTGTGCGTGCGCTGCTCGTGGAGTCACGTGCAAGTGGTTTTCTAGAACGTTCATAGGAATCCTAGCTCCAACAGTGTGACTTGGGAATCATTTTCACTTTTCCTTTATATCTGTTTCTATGTTTTTTTTTTTTTTAAAGTTCTGACGTAAGCAGTATTACCTTTATAATAACGGGAGGGACCACTCTCTTTTCAGGAGCAAAACAGCTCCAGCCTTCCTTCTGTAGGCCCTGGCTTGTCCTCATGTCTGATACTCGGCTGCTTCTTCCTCTTCCTATCCACTTACAAAGGAAAAATAGAAAGAAGATCAAGAAAAAGGAAAGAACCTTCTAAAAGATGATTCCATAAAACAGCAAAAAAATTGTAAAAAGCAAACAACTCTTAAGGAAGGAAACTATCATATCGGTCAGATCGCCACAGAGAGAGGTTTGAGTTGAAAGCAGCTCAGGGTGTGAGGTGCAGGCCCTTTTCAGGGGAAGCCTGCTGATTCCCCCCACCCCAGATGTTGAGGCTTCGCCCGACAGGGAACTTCGGGGCCGAGAGCAACTGCCAGTGTCAGCCTGGAGGCTCAGGTGCAGCCACAGGTCGCCGTTCCCGTCACCGTGGACATGACAGAGAGATCCACGGCTCTGCTCCTGAAGGCTGGTTCTCAGCTGGCAACACCGGGGGCCTCCCAGATCCCCTGACCCCTGCAGCCCCCGAGCTGGCGCCACCGACGTGAGGGCTCCTGTCAAGCCGTGTCCGAACCTGTTTCTCTGAGGAGCACAGACGGAATGCAGACGACCCTGCTGGCCCCAGGGAGCAGACGTTTAAGCTCAACTGTACGTTCGTGTGTGTGCCCCGGCCAGACTCGGGGACAGCAGAGTCGGAGTGACCGTCACAGACAGAGTTTTTCCTGCCGTGTTGTCACCTGCTGTGCAGAAGTCCCTCCCGGCTAGCTCTGAGCGGGCCGACGACGGGAGGCCGCCTGTGTTTGCTCAGCACGCTGGCTCCCACTTAGCACGCTCCACCCCCGCTCTCCTCCTGCTGTCCCCACAGCCCCCAGCACTGGGGAGGCCCTGCTGGCTTCCCTCCGAGCCCCTGTCGCTCTGATGCAGGGGAAACCCTCTCCTCCCCTGAGTCCCCCGGGAAAGCACGGCTGGGGCTTTCGCAAGGAGCACGGAGGGCGGCCAAACAGCTTTCGCTTTTTATTCACACTTTCCCGCTGCACCTCCTACCCTGGACACGGGGCTCGAGGCCCTGGGAGCTGGGCCGGCGGACAGTCCCCCCTTCACTTCCCTTCCACCGGCCACTCCCACCCTCGCTCTAGGACCAGACCCGAGGGCGTGGACCCGCATGGAAGCCTGTTGGTGTGTCACCCCGACGCCTTCTGGACGCGCTCAGACACTCCTCTGTCCATGAGTTTAGACTTGGGGTTCCAGGCATTACAAAGCGCTTAGTGGGACCGCAATGCGAGGGCCTCGGCCAGCACCGACGCTGCGGGGACCTGCCCGCTGCAGGAAGGTGGTCAGTGAGCCCGCATGGTCACAGACACCCACGGCCCCAGGAGAAGGGCGACACAGAGCCAGGAGCTGGCCTCTCCGCGCCCTCCGCGCGCACGGCTGCCTGCTGCAGAGGAGCGGGTGAATCCGCGCGATGCCAAGAGGCCTCCAGGAGAGCAGGGTAGGCGGAAAGCCTCTGCGAGTGCGGTTCGTCAGAGCCCCTCTGGTGGCGGGCGGATGGTTCTGACGCACGTCCCTGTCGTGCGAGAGGATGGCAGGGCCCGAGGCGAGCACACCATGGGGGTGAGGAGCCTGGTCCGATGGGTTCAGGGGCCAAGAGGCAGGTCTGGGCCACGGGACCGAGGCTGGACAGAGCCCAGGCAGTGACCGAGGGGCCTGGCTGGCTGTCTCCCTAAAGCCAGGCGTGGCGGCCCCCGGGCCCGGGCCTGGGCCGTGCACCAGGCGACCCTCCCATCGGCCTGTGTGGGGCCCAGGGCAGCAGCCAAAGCAGGAGCCTCTTCTCCGAGCACGAAGACTCGGCGCTGAGCTTCACGGATGAGCAGGCCGTTCACGCAGCTTGGGCTTTGAGGAAGTACAGGGCTCAGGACTGAGACACTGAGCCTGTTGAGGCTAAAATAATGAACTGCTGAAATCAGAGCCCTGTGGCTGCTTTTGTGCCTCTACATGGATAAAGCCGGTCGCGTGGGCTACGTGAACAGATACGGCTCACTCACCCTGTGTGACTTTAAGATGATTGTCCACTCGATTTAGGGCCCAAACGAGGTTTCAGATTCACACTTTTCACTTTAATTCTTAAAACGGAATAGTTCTGGGTTTTAAAAGCAGAACTCGATAGGACCGTTTGCCCTACCCCGATCCCTTGAACAAGCTGGACCCACCCACGCAGGTCCTGGAACTGATCCAGACCACCACCCCCAGTCGGGGCCGCTCCCCAGGTCTGCCCCTGTGGCTTCTGGGCTTTCGATCTGAGGTCACCTCTAGCCCGCAGCGGTCCCAGTCTGCCCAGCCCCCCTGGGCTGTCCGTCCTGGGCTAGATTTTCTAGGCTGGAGGAGGAACTGTTTCCCTAGCCAGGCCCTTGGCGAGTGCCCACCTTCCCTCTGCCCTCAGCTCCCACTCCCGAGCTGCCTCTTTGGAAGTGGAGGAGGGCGAGCTGAACCCCAGGAAGCAGGCAGCGCCGTGTACCCACCTGTTCACTCTCCGCTGCTCCGCCTGTGACATGCGGGCACTAAACTAGTGTGTCCCCCCTGTGCATGTGACTTAAGGAACAAACAGCGTTTTCTGTGCTCGCGGTGTCTGTAATAACTTGGAGACGTACAGAAAAAAGAACAGAAAACGCTTCCTTCCAATCCAACGTCGGCTTTTGCCCCGAGTGTGCGTGGTGCCCTCACTCACGCTCCCAGTGTCTGCCAGGCCGGGGTCGTGGACACGTTCTCAAGAGTCACACCCTCGAAGAAATGGAAAACCAACAACTTAACAATATTGGTAGTATTTCCCCTTCTGAAGAGGGAAAGATGGAGGTGGATTAGAGAATTGATATCATGGAAAAAAAAAAACCATGCTAAAATCCTGGCATTCATTTCAAAAATCTGGAGTTTTTCTTGATAACATAAGCAAAAACAATGGAGAAACTTGCCCAAGACCCGGTCTTCCCCCTTTATTCAAATTACCGCGTTGATTACTTTCCACATCTCAGCAGGGGGAAAACTGAAAGTAAGGAGGTGTGCGCACCACGGCCAGTCATACCTTCCATCGCCGAGAACGAGAACGAGCGAGCAGTTTGTTTTTCCACGTTCAGACGCCAGAGTGTTGGCGAAAGCTCCATTTTCGTGGCAGTGTGAGAGTAAAAGTAATCCACAAAGGCAAGGACACGCGCCGTGAGGGAGATGACATTCCTCCCGAGATCACAAACCCACGGAAACGTGGCCCGAGGGTCGGCTCGTACCGGGCATCGCCTGCCTGTTCTCAGTAAGAATCTCTTTCCCGTGTAACGTGTCTTTTTAACACAGGCAAAGGCGTGTCCCCTGCGCACAGTCGTGGCGTGTTTGAAACCAAGTTCGTAAGAGGCTTGCTAAGTGAGGACTGCTTTTATTGGTCTCGGAGGTTCTTTTGACAGAGGATGATCAAACTGCAAAAACTTTCTAAGATTTCAAACCTGAAAAGATGGTGTTTCATTTTTTTTTTCTTTTTTTTTTTTTTTGTTTCTGGCAGGAGGGTGGTTAGTCAGTAGATAGGCCTCCGTTTTATCTGTAGGGAAATCAAGGTGAGTAAACTGAGAGGAAGATCGGGTTGGGGTTTATGCGAGCACCGGTTCTCCCTCCCTACCCTACCTACCCTTCCACGCCGCCCTGCCCGAGACGTTCATCACGCGTTTGTGCAGTCCCCCCCGCCCCTTGGTCAGTCCCGGGCACTTGTACAGTCTCAGTGAACGAACACGCTCCGCTCTCCCAGGCCCGGCCTGTGGAAGCTGAGTCTCCAAACCGAACAGTGTGGTAACGACTCCGGCCGTTCATTCAAACCCGACACGAACCGGAATCATTTGGAGCCGTGTGGCCATAACGACCCGGCAATATTGACTAATATTGGGTGCCCACTTAGATTTCCGACAGAACTTAGTAAAATGAGCGTGAACACAGCAGGCACGGAGAGTCCCGGCCCTCGAAGGCACAGCCGATATAGCACTCAGCAGGCATCGCCCTGTGCCAGGCGTGTCTGTTCTCATGAATCCCTACAGTCACCCCAGTAGTTAGATCCCGGTGTGACTGTGTTAGGGAAGGAAGCCGGGGTTCAGAAATACCGAGCCATTTGTCGCAGGCTGCGTGGCAGGCCCTGTCCTCGTCCCTGAGGCGCACACACACTGCTAGGTGGCATTTCCTAAGAGGAGAGGGCACGTGTGGGATGAGGGCAGCATCCCCGCCTGAGTGCTCAATGGTAAATGTGCCAGTGCCTGGGGTCCCCAGGGGGAGAGAACGACGGGATCCCTGCTCCAGGGGGTGCAGCAGTCCAGCCTCCTGGAATGACCCCCCGGAGGGGAGAAAGGCAGGAGCGGATAAGTAAGGAACCATGAAATATCTATATAGTTTTTTTTCCCCCAGGGGGAGGGAGTTTACAAAAGAAATATATTCTGGTTAAAAAAAAAATCAAAGAATACAGACATGTATAGAATAATTTCACCAGAGAAGATTGCTGTTGATGGTTCGCCTATATTCTTACAGATTTTTCCCACATATAAATATGTAATCATTTAAAAATAGGATAATGATATACACACGTTCTTTTCATCTAATAACATATCATTCTCATAGCTTTACATCATTTTTTAATATTTTTTTCCAGAACTTCTTAGTATTTCATTGTATAGCTACACCACAATTTATTTATCTACTATTTCTCCTGATTTGGACTTTTAAATTTGTTTTCAATTTTCCATTATTGAGAGCATTCTCCAGTAACTATTTTTGCGCACACATGTGTAATATAAATCCCCGGAAGCAGAATTGTGAGGTGGAAGGAAAGACAGATTTAACATTTTAAGGAATGTTGGCAAATGCCCTCCAGGAGACGGTACTATTTTCTGTTTCCACCATTGGTATGGGAGAGCACTCGTGCCCCTACACTTGCCAGAACTGGATCGGATTAGTCTTTTTAATATTTGGCAGCATGATAGCTGGAACATTCTACATTGTTATTTTGATTAGAATTTCTTTCATTATTAAGTTACAGCATCTTTTCACATGTTTGACCACTCGTATTTTTCCTCTGTGAATTTTTAATTCTACTTTTTGAATGTGAGTTTGGTTGAATCATTTTCTTATTGGTTTCGGTAGATTTCTTACTATAAACTATATTATGGATAGTTTGGAATTTGTCTGCTTACGTATTGTAAATGTCATTTCCTAATTTGTCTTTTTGACTTCTTCATTTTCTCTTCCTCTTCTTCCTTCACTCTCCTCCCCTCTCTCCCCCTCCCTCCCTCTCTCCCTTCCTCCTTCCCACTCTATGCTACACAGATGGTTTTAATTTTTATGTGAAAAAGTTTTTATGACCTTGGGACTTCATAGATTACTAGAAAGGCCTTTCAAAGACTCAAGAGTTACAAGTATCAATCCATGTTTTCTTCTTGTACTTTTTTGTCAATTATTCCATCTGTTTGAAAACTTGAATTTATTCAAATTCAGCAAGGAATCCAAGTTTTCATGTAAAATTACCTGCTTCAAAATGTCTACTTTTAAAAAATATATATATATATCTTAATGTGTGAGCCAAATAAAACAAACTCGGTAGCCGGATTTGGCCGTGGACTGCCAGTTTGTGACTTCTCGTTGTGAAGATTCCAGATAAGAAATTAAGCAAGACCAGACTGTGTCACATCGCTGATGAAAGGAGTAGGTGCCATGTGTTCGGCAGGGAAAACTCTAGCTACCTGTCTGAAGGTAGTGACCTTCGAGCTCTATCTCCTGAGGAAACTTACTTAACCTCTCCCTCAGTTTTCTCATCTGCATAATGGGTACAGCAACGGGTTACACGCAGCATTAACTGTGTTTTGGCCTTGGATGAGGTCTGGCAAATGGAAACAGTCATTAAGTGGCAGTTACTACGAGGGGTTTCAGGGAGTCACAGGTATGGGCTCTGCCACTCCTGGCACGTCCTGAGCTGGTTTCAGAAAGAGCTCGCCCGAGCAGAGATGCCACGAGAGTCGGGCGGAGCCGAGGGCCCCTGCTCGACTGTGGTTCGGCGATGGGCTCCGTGGGGGAGGCACGGAGGAGCCTTAGATACAGGCTTTACTCGCCGGCAGTCTCCATCTCGGTTGGGAAAATCGGATCTTCATTTAGAGAACAAATAACACAAATAAGGATGCTATAGTTAAGTACCAAATCGACACAGGCGAGATGTGCTTTAGCTCAAGGTGAAAGTGGTGACGCGGCTGGAACCGAAGCCTTGAGGAGCGCGTAGGACCGGTTCGTGCCGAGACAAGGGTGGTCCAGGCTCGGCGAGCAGCACGGACGAAGACGTGGGTACGGGGTGCGGGTGTCACCGAGCGTCACTGCAGAGGCTGGGGGCATGGAGGGGGGTATGAGTGGGGACAGAGAGGCAGGGGCACGGCCAGGGCAGAACTGTGGGACTATGCCAGGGCAGACACGTCGAACTCAGTTGTCAACAGAGAGGGCCACAGCCGCGGGCTGCGTGTCTGTGAGGGAGAATCTGTGACAGCATCAGGATCGGTGACATGGGCTCATCGGTCATCGGGAATTGCGAGCATTCCCACGGACATGGAGGCTGTGACCACGGACGGGAATGCAGGATTAGCAATGACCAGCACTCACTGTCACTAACATCCTCAATAGCATGTCGCTAGCGCGTAATACGGTTTCAAGCGCTTTCTATGTTATCATTTAACACATCTCATCCCTTGAACATGGAATAAGTTCGGCGCCGTTATTCTCATTCTGGAGACAAAAACTTGGAGGGGCAAAGAGGCTGAAAGACCCGCCGAGGAAGAGAGCGGCGTCCTCAGCGACACCCAGAGGTCCCCCCACCGGGGCCTTCCGTGGACGAGCCGCTCGCGGGCTCGGTCCGGAAGCCACGTGTCTGAGGGGTGCCAAGCTCTCACCTCGTCCGCGGGCACCTCAGGATGGGGGTCGCCGCGGCCCGCTGAGGTCCGCACCCCCGCTGTGTGAGATGCCCCACTGTGTGAGATGCCCCACTGTGTGAGATGCCCCACTGTGTGAGATGCCCCACTGTGTGAGATGCCCGCCAGCCTCTCCGAGGACGAGGAAGCAGTGAACCAGCAGGGCTCGCCCCGCGGAGAAAGTCGATTCCGGTGGAAATGGTTCGATTTTGACTCACGGATTTTCTCCGCGTTGAGTCATGCTTGTGCAGGGCTGCCGGGGGCTTGAACGACTCCCTCTTTCCCTTTCTGACTGTTAGGTACTTTCTCTCACTCTTCTTGTTCAGCTTTGGGGATTTTTCAGATTTTAATGTGCTACCAAACAACAGGGAGAGAGAGGCATTGGGTGTTTGTAACTGTTTAACATTGAGGTAAACCAAGTCACAGAATGATCGGGAATCTTGTCCAGGACGGCTAGCCTCTGTCAGCAACGGGACCAAAGCGTCGTCACGTCCTTCTCTGGTCCTTCCTTACGCAAGCACATGTTAAGCGTCAGCGTCTGGGATACTGCTCTGATTTTCTTCTTGAAAACCAGCAAAGGCAGCCTTTATTTCTCTGGTTCCTAAAAGCAGAGCAAGTCGCTCTCTCAGGAGCCAGCAGGCGGGCAGTCGGTGGCTGGCAGGCCTGCGAAGAGTGGGGAAGGCGGGGAGTCTGACATAACCTGTCCGGCTGGGCGCCCCCTCGGAAGGCAGCTGTGGGAAAGTGCTTTCACACAGCGAGCAGAAACCTGCTTTCCTAGAACAGCGACTCACAGCTCTGAGGCAGAACCCCCTCCAGGGTTTAATGGTGTGAACCCAGACGAGCGCGGGAGCCCCATCATCCCACAGTGGGGCGCAGGGGCACGCAGCCCCCGTGGCCGCTTCGGGTCACCCCTCTTTTCGTTCATGCTTTTAGAACGAGCGGCCACTTCCTGCCCGTGCAGACGAGCCCTGCTGCGCGATGCTTCATTAGCTTTTTCAGACAACAACAACAAAAAACATTTTTGCGTGAAAAAATACCTCTTTTTGGTTTGTGAGAAGCCATTAATACATGCGTTTTTTTTTTTTTTGATAGATAATATATGAGCAAACCGTTGTTAGCACCTCTGTAAAATATCTCAGATTTAGCCATTTATCTTCAGCCTCCCCACAGCCGCCCGGTCCACGCCACTCACGGTCGTCTCTTGCCTGGGTCACTACTGGTCCTCCCAGCCAGACTGGCTTTAAATCGAAAGCCACTCCTTAGTTCTGTCCTGCTCAGAAGCCCCGTGACTGGGCGGACCCCACGTGGCCTGGCCTGGGCCTGCCTTCCAGCCTTGTCCTGTCCCCTCTGGCTCCGGCCCTCGGGCCTCCGCCCGGATTTAGAGCTGAACCGAGGTCACCCGCTCCCTGATGCCGTGGCACAGCCGGCTTCCCCCCCTCACCGGGCACGGCGGTCTCCTGCTGCTCTTAGCTTGACACCAGGGTCGCTGAGAAAGCGTCCCTCACTCCCCGTCTCCCCGTCTGAGCGTCTGAGCGGGCCCATCGTTCTTCCTGTTGCAGAAAAGCCTCGTGCCGGCTCTCTGCAGGGCTTGGTGGCAGGCGGTCCTCGGGTGGGGAGGTGCCAGCGGCCTGTGAGAAGAGGCGAGAGAGCAGAGGACAGTCGCAGTCGCCTTAGACAGTGAGTGCACCCTGGGGACCGCCGCTCCGGGCGCCGTGCCGGGTGCAGGGGTAGCGGTGCCCACGGCGCTGCCCTCGGCAGCTGTCCGTCTGCGGGCAGGTGGCATGCGTGTGCTGGCCGCGGAGGCGGAGGGCGGTGATGCAGGGATGCGGGCCGGACGGGGGTTCTGTGCCCCGGGGGCCCAGAATGGAGCCGCTGCTGCCAGGGGAGGTGGGAGTGTGGCGGGCTCCCCGGGCGGGGGCCGTTTCTGACACCTCGTGCGTGGTGCGGCTGAGAACGCGTGCCCGGGAGAGGACAGCCACGAAGACGGCTCACGCTCACGCCCGCCGTTCGCACCCACACCATCTGACCTCGCCCTGGGGTGCTCACCCTGCTGATGGGGAATAAGACCAGCTGAAAACTACAGAATAGCCTTTTCAGTCGAGAACCCCGTGTCTGGCAGCTCTCGGTAAGAATGATGAGAAAGATCTAACGGAAATAGCATACACCTGTCCGAGGCTGAGAATCGGACTATCTGTGTGATGTAGTTCTTCAGTTTTTTTCCAAAGAAAGAATTGTGCGAATTCAAAACAGTTTCTGCCTTTCTTCTAGAGCAGTGGTTTATATTCGTCGGAGTAAATTGACTACCAGAGGCACATTGGTAAATAAAGTCAATTTTCATTCATAATAGTTTTCAAATAGTCACAAGCAATTAGTTATGGCCACTATGTAACGTTTATTGAATGTTTGGTGCATGCTCGGCTCTGTCCTAGCTCAGCCGTTCTCACTTGCGGTGCAAGGCCTGAATTCATTTAACCATCATACGACCCAACTTAGCGGACATCATTAGTTGTCCTTTGCGAATAAGACAGGTGAAGCAGGCGAGGTGAGGATGTCTGCCCACGGCAACGTAGGCAGAGTCACCCTGAGCAGTGGCCGCTGCTCTGCTCGGTTGTTTGACAAATCCAGAGCTTAAAGGCTTAAGTACCATACTTCACTCTCTGACAGCATGAGTGATCTTTCCGCGTGATGTTGTAATATTGTTTAAATGGTTACCCACAGGTGACTCTCTCTGTAGAGTAGCAGAGAGAGAGGAAGGGAACGAACGGGCCACACTGAGAATGCCAGGAGTGGCCTCCATCCCAGGGGAGCCCCCCCGCATTCCAGGGGAGCCCCCCCATTTCAGGGGAGTCCTGGGAGTCCGTGACACCCAGGTCCGTTGCCTGGCTGTGCACCTCACTAGAAAATGGCTCCCGGCTTCTGCCACAGGCAACGATTTGAGGTTCGATTAAATTCTACCCCACGCGACATTCGAGAATCCTCAGCGAGCAACGTTTTTGTAGATCGCCAACACACAGCAGCATGTGACACATCTGGGAGAAGACGTATCCCAAAGGAATTTAGAGAACATGGGTCACCTTTCGATCGCCCACAGCACTTAGGCTTTGGGGACTCCCCAGGCCTGGCTCTTGCACCTCCTGGACTGGCTCGGGCCCACCTGCCCTCCAGGTTTCCCCTGCCTGCTCAGCGGAGTGCCCTGGACATCATTCCGATCACCCTGTGGCCTGACGCCACCTGCTGTCGCCGCCTGCTCGAGGGTGATTGCTGGGCTCCAGCGCGGTCTCTGCTGTGCCTGCTGGGGACACAGATGGGGTCTGACCAGGCCCGCAGAGGCTCCGGCCCCTCCCAGCGCCCGGCCTCAGGTGAAGCACTTGCCGTAAGGCTTCCCCGGTGGCCACCTGGACAAGCAAGACTGTGCGACAGAGGGCAGGGGCGTCACGGACCACGCGGCACACCTGGACCACTGAGGCATGGGAGATGAGGAAGAGTTGGCTGACGATGCCCTTCCTTGAACGGTTGTTTCAAGCACTGTGGTTCCAAAGAGCCTGGTTGAGAAACACCCAATGCGACTGGGCCATCGGCTTTGCTTCCTTGTGACACTGCCCGATCTGCTGATGCGGCAGCTCGTGCCTGCTCTCCCTCCCTCCCTGCCCCACGCTCCTCTGCGCCTCGCTCTCGCTGCCCTGAGATGTGTTCCTGAAACAGCCTGCACATGCAGAGTTTGCCTCGGGCTCTGCTTTCTGCGGGGCTGGGCTCAGTCAGACTATCCATTATTTCAGAGACTAGTGATCTTACGCACACCTGCATCTTCAGATAATCCAGCTCCTCGAGAAGGTTTCTGTTCTTGATAGAAACCTACTATTTCTCTCTTCTCTACAAGCCCAAAGTGTGGTTGCACGGGAGTTATGATGTGACAAACACGTTTACGTTAGCCGGGTGGCGAATGAAATCTGGGAAACAGGACTTTAGAAGCCCGTTAGAGAATCAAGTGGCGGTGGCAGAAGTGGACGTCCTCGCCCGGTTTCAGATCTCAGGGAGAAGCGGTCAGTCTTTTACCATCAGCGAGACAGTGGATGAGGATTTCTCACGGATGTCTTTCCTCAACATGAGGATGTTCGAACCCGTGTTTAGTTATCTGACGGTTTTCATCATGGATGGGTGTTGAGTGTTGTCAGGCGTTTTCCTGTCTCTGTGGAGATGACCCTATGATTTAATCCTTTAGCCTATTAATATGGCGCCTTAACATTAATTTTCTGGCTGTTCAACCCACCTTTCATTCATAGGATGAACTTCACTTCGTCATGATGTGGCACCATTTTCGTGTATTGTGGGTTTGATTGGTTAACATTTTGTTCCGTGTTTTCGCATCTACGTTCATGAAGGATATTGACCTATAATTTTTCTCGTAATATGTGTCCGGTTTTAGTATCAGAGGAATGCTGGCCTCCGGAAACAGATTTTTGGAAGCGTTCCTTGCCCCTCACTTTTCCGAAAGAGATTCTACTAAATGTTTCAGAGAATTCTTCAGTGAAGAAATTGGGCCTAAAATTTTATTTATGGAAAGGTTTGCAATTATGAATTCAACTTCTTTAGTAGTTAGAGCACTTAAGCTGGAGCTAAGTTTTTTACTCCAGTGATTTGAAAAGTCGTCCACTGCTTGTGGCCAGAAAACTCCCTTTTGAAAATAGCACTCTGGGGTTTGTTGGGATTTTTGGTGACTTCTCTTCTGGCTTCAGAAAAAAATGCTAAAAATACAGCTATTGGACTCATGGGGGAAAGTGAACCATATGATCAAATCGAGCCTGTTTAATCCATGAATGCCCTGGAAACATTTTTTGAATTTGACAGGAAATAGAAAGTTCTTCAGCAGAGGACTCTCCCGGCTCATGAGAATCTGCTCAGACAGTCGAATGGCTGGCAGCGCCTTTGGGAGACCAGGCTATCTCCTGTCTTCGAGCCGCACCACATTCTAACCGTCCCCAACGGGTAAGAAATCTATCCTGTTTTCTAAAAGACTTGTCAAAACGTAGACATTTTAAATCGTAAAGCCTCTCTTATAGACATACATGAATAGTATATTTCCTACAAGGGTTGTCAGCACTATAATTAATCTAACACATGAAGTGCGTGGGACGTAACAAATGAGCCATAGTTATTTTTGCATAATTAAGATGGCCACCTTCCTGAGACCAAGAAGATGAGCTTCTCTCAGTGACAAAAAGCAGAGTGCGTCTACTTATCTGTCTGATCATTCTGGAGCCAGGTAGGGCCCGTGAACCTCAGAAAACACGCTCCATAGAGCCCCGAGTCAATACCATTTCCTTTCAATTCCCTTACATTTCTTCTCACAGTGGGGACAGTGACACAGACCCACCTTGCAGGCCTGCTGTGCGGATCACAAACGCAGAGCACTGAGTGTGGTGGCGTCACCTGCCCGCCCTCCCCGGGTGGTTCCCGGTCTGCCGGCCGAGAGCCCGTGATGGGTGCCACGCGGTCTCGGTGGGGTGAGGGGACGCAGGGCGTCTCTGCGAAGGCTGTTCCTACGAAGGCTGGACGCTCACAGAGAAAGCAGGTTAAAGCCCACACTGTCCCGTCCCAGCCGCACGGGGACTCATCAGGGAGTCTCGGCAGCCCGCCCTCTGAATCACCCGGGAACCTGCTAAAAGTACAAATCCTGGGCGGAAAGTCAGCGTCTCTGGGGGCAGGGAAAAGAAGGAAGGAATGTGGCCTAAAAAAAAAAAAAAAAAAAAAAAAAAAAAAAAAAAAAAAAAAAAAAAAAAAAAAAAAAAAAAAAAAAAAAAAAAAAAAAAAAAAAAAAAAAAAAAAAA